>VZTH01015855.1:0-90370 GCA_013397815.1 Aleadryas rufinucha | reverse complement strand
CTTTATTATTATTATTACTATTATTATTATTATTATTGCACCTTCTACAGTATAGATACTACAGTAGAAACATGATGTATTTAGTCCTTCCCAGACACAGCACACATGATCTGTGAATGCACAAGTGTTTCCTACCTGTGAACATCTTTGAGAACTAAAAAGAGACCTAAAAAAGAGAATCAGAAACAAAATACTTTTATTGCTGAAAGGTATTAAGTTCTTAGTGAAAATATTATTAAAAGATTATTCAGTACTTTAAAATGTCTGAAACAGCTTGATCTAAAACCATCTGCAAATATCTGTAATTTTATTGGCTATGTGTGTGATGCTGGAATCAATTTTTGGTTTGTCAAAATTCTGTGAAATTACATTCTTTCTTGAATCTGTAGCGAGGTTTTCAATGTAATAAGGTTTTTAAAAATGTTCCTTCTGCAAGTATTTCAGTAGCAGTACCAGTTGTGAACTGTGCTGAATTTGTACCGAGGTTATGGTTACAGTGGCATCTGTGCCTAAGGGGCTGCATCACATGTGACAGTAACATCACAGCCATGGCCAGTCCTGCAGCTGCTCCTGGCAGCCCACAAGTTGGCCAAAGAGCAAAACACAGCTCTGAGGTGTTTATAGGTACACCAGACTGACTGACCTCTGTCAGATATGGAGCTTGGGACAGACAGCAGTAGTGATTACAGCCTCAGTGATTCCATCCCTGCCTCCCGACCTCGTCCCACCCCAGGTCTGTGTCCCTTCCAGTAAGGAGTGCTCTAGTCCCTGGAGCTATTAAAAATGTTCACGGGTGGTTTTGAGCTGTGACAATCAACACTTGTTCCCAAGCTCCTTTCAGGCACTGGCATGGGGCTGGTGCTGGTGGCATCCATGCAGTGCTGCTGCAACCCCTGTGTTGAGAGGGTTCAGTGACACATATCCAGGCTGCTCTGTGTTTGATGGCTGAGAACAGGGGTCAGCAGTAGCTGCACCCCAGGAGAAGCCCTTAGTCCAGTTCAGATGAAAACCTGAGAGTAGTCTGTTAGCAGCAGGAAGGCAGCAGGATGAGGGTGCAGATAAGGTAATGCTGTGGCCCATGAGAGCACAGGAAGTGCCAGGAATGTGTGCCACCCCTGATTTTTTCCACTTCATCTTTTTTTGGTGGGAAGAGTGATGGGCTGATCACAGCTGTCATGAACTTCTCAGCTGCTGCTACACTTACAGGATGCAATGCATTCTCCCTTGTCTAACACTTAATGTTTTATAATCCGTTCTAACTGCCACTTAATCAGAACAAAACTGTGATTGTAACATAGGCAGGAGCAGAACAGATGTTTGGAAACAGGTTTTTCTCCTTAGGAGCTGTGGCTGTGCTTCAGACAGTCTCAACACATCATTTTTTATTCTCCCTGGATTTTTGTATGATGGCAGACAGGTGTAAATGTATGCTTCAAATCTGTAGAGCTTCTAACCCACTTTCATGGCCCATAAGAGACTTTTCTAAGCTGAAAACTCATTTTTGTTCCAAGGGTGACTTGAAGCTCCTGAGGGAGACCAGAACAACCCTGTGCTCATGGCTATACCCTGCAGACAGAGTCAGCATCTTGTGGGAAGAGTAGTCAGCCTAACTTAAAGCCAGTAGGTAACAACAGGGCAGCAAACCCAAGTAATTTCTGGTGAATAATATAAACAAATGAGCAAGCCAGAGGCTAAATTATTGCTGAGGTTTATGTAGACTTTTCAGAAAGTTAATCCAGCCTCCAATGCTCAAAGAATGGCAAAAGACAATTTAGAGTAAGATTCTTTTCAAAGAACTAGTGTTTAAAGTATTACAAATAGTTAAAATTAAGTAGCAGAAAGTTCAGTGCCTTTGTAGCCTTAGAAAAATAATTTATCACCTGGAATGTTATGAGAAATAAATACTGTTCAGACAGCAAGGAATTAAAACTGAGGTGACAAACTGGAGCTAAAAACTGGAAGTGAGGGCTTCCAGCACACACACTTCGGACCAAGGGCTTAACTGGCCTGTCGGTATGCAACTCAATTAACAGCTTTATCACTCTTTTACACCTGATAATTTGCCTTTTTATGTAGCTATGTACTTTACACATTCAAAAAGTACTTGAGAGTCAAGGAAGTTTGCCAATTTGGAGGATTTTCAATTCCACCATTATCTTGTTTAGTTTACACTTCCTCCCTTTATTCCTGAGCTGATCCAAGTGTCTGCTTTCTATCTTGGAGGTGTACTTTCTCCAAACACATCACTAACTTCAGGTTAGTGTAACCTATGAGCCAACATTATCCCTATTGCATACATTCAGGACAAGGGAGAAACACATTAAAATAATCTGCCTGGGTCTTGGAAACTTGTCTCAGACCCAGCAGCAAACTCAAAGGCCCAGGCACAGGGATGAACCAGAGAGAGTTAGCATTTGTAAAGCGTTTTAAGAGCCTCCAGCCATAGGCTCTGAGAAAAAGGAAGGATCCAGACTAAACCTTTCCATTAAGGGGACATCAGACCAGCTCTCTGCTCTGCCTCAATCCTGAAGGGATGCCTGGCCAATGGGTTATGTCCTCTGCGGCCATCTTTCTTACAGGATGTGCAGGAGATGGCTGTGCAGGTCTGTGGCTATTCCCTTCCCGTAACTGCTGCGACACCCAGTGGGTATGAAATGGCCCGAGGGTAACTGCAATCTTTGCAAGATCTCCAGCTGGTCTGCCACAGCCTACCCTCTGTCTCCAGGATCAGCCCTCACAGAACAAGGCTGCATTGTACCAGGAACTGACTTGCAACACCACAGCTCATTTGACTCCTCACAGCTCCCATTGCAAGACAGAAAAACAAACTTTGTAGGGCTATCAGTCTAGCATCTCTCATAAGAAAAATTCTCTACACATCCCACCCCAACCAAATCTTGAGGCTGAGCCTTTTTTTACTGAATTGTTTAAAAATAAATCAAAACTGAGAAGACTACGCAACTTAAAAAACCTCTGTGCCTGTAACTCACAGAAGATGGGTTAATATTTCAGTACTCAGCATCAAGAAGAACTGTGGAGTTATGTCTAAAACAGGCAAACCCTCATTTTCCCAAAGGTAGAGCTGCTGACAGAACCAGGTTCATCCTCTGATGTTTGGATTTGTGTCAAAAAGGCACAGTAAAATCACAATTTCAGATGATTAAACTCCCCTACACTATTGCATTTTACAGAAGTTTTGTTCTTCTTTTCTCTTGTTGAGGAAGCACATCTACCCAGTGACAACTAGGAACAAAGCTGTGGTCTGGAAAAGTAGAGTCGTGCCATGTGGATGAGGTGACATGACCAGGGATGAGTCATCTGCTTCCTGACTGCAGGCTTGTGCCTCTACCAGGCTGGGACTGGGCTGGGTAAACCTGTCCCACAGGCTGGCTTTTACTTACTGTCAGTAGTACTGGGCAGGACTTGTACAGTTAGCAAGGGGGCTTGTAGGGAAGCATGTTACTTGCTATGAAACTTTGCCTTTTGCTAAATAAGTTTGTTTAATCCTGAGGGATGCAGCCTGTCACTGAAAAATCTAATATATGAGATTTGACTTTGAAAATGCAGCATCATGCTCTGTAAATTTCCGCCATGTGTATTTGGCTGCATTTCACTCATTGTTCCCTATGAGAATTCTCTTTCATATTTTCCACAGGCAAAATCATGAGGGATAGTTTACTGTATTGCTCTAACATACAACTCTGGGAAAGCTTGAATGACTTTGATCATAAACCAGGAAACATTTCTCAGACCTCAGACAGACTTCACTGCAAGAAAAATGTTATGGAAAGAAAAACACCCAAACCCCCCAGCAATGCAGGCTTTAAATCTGCAGCTGGCCTCATGGAAGAAGGTTATTGATACATGCCTTGAACACTCTATTCCATGTGCACTGGGCATCAGCTGATAATGGTTAATTGTTCCTTTTACTACCACAATGTTTATTTTCTGGATGACTATCACACATTTTTTATGTTTTATATCTGTTTACCTTCACAGTCTGCTGACAAGATGCTAGAAAATAGTATGCCTGTTCCTTTTGATTCAAAGGTGTATTGATTTGTAAACAATATCAATTTCTTTGACAGCTGACAACTTTTTCCCAGTGCTTGATTTGGATGATGTATGAAGAATCAACTGCTGACTGCTAGACTGGCATTTATTTTATTGTCTACCACATAGATGTGTCTATGATTCACAATTAGTGTAAAAACAAGACTTTTCATTATGAAAAACAAGGTGAGTCAGATGTCGATGGGAGAAAACTCATTAAAACATAGTCAGGATAAGGAAAAAAAATGGGCAAACCACGTCAGTTTGATAGTTGGTCTGTTGCAAGACTGAATTGCTATTACTCAGTTATCACCAGTCTAAACATATCGTTTTCTCCCCTTATTTATATAAGACTAGGTGAATACCTGCAGTCCCATTCCATGCTGTTGGCAAAGAACAGTTTGCAATACAGACAGGGAGGGATAAAGCCTGCACCTCTTGATCCTGGTCCACACAGACCATCCAGACAGAATTTTTCCTTGGTTTTGCTACAGATGTGCACTAAAACCCCACAAAGAACAACCATGAGTGTATGTGAAGGGACTCAACCTCCCGAGTGCACAGACATGGATCTGTTCTGTACTTGGTGTTACAGAAGAAGGTAACCTCTGTGGCCTTTTGTGACTGCAGCTGAACAATTTAAGTAGCAACACTTAGAGAAAAAAGAGACAAGCAGCCCTTTGTCACCGGAGTTTCATTGTCAGAAATGAAGGTACCATGGTAAAGGGCTGGCATGAAGCACTGCTTCTGTTGCTCATTGTAGAGTACCTTCTGAGCCAGAAACTGTAATGAGGGGGAATTAAGCCTACACACGCTCACAGTGACCCAGTTTCATCTTATGCCTCTAATGAGGATTCTTCACAAGCTCATTTTTGAACAAAGTGCTAAAATCAGTACTTACATATCACACTTTTTAATCCTGAGAGATTCAATGTACTTAGAAGACAAGTAAGTCATTTATCATTATGCTATCTAAGCACCTGGCCTGTTGAGAGTGCACATGAAGTGCTTTAGCATTCATCACTAACCCTTTGAAACATCAAAATTATGCCAGTCCTGCTGTAGTGTCACTGCTGACAGAGAAAGGTGTCCTCTTCATGTGCAGTAGCAGTCCTTGCCCGGAGAATGGAGAAAACAGAACATTCGTAGCACTGAATGAACAGCCAAATTGGCCAGGTGATTTTTGCCTAGTTGCTGTGCACATGGAACACTGGGTAGCCTCCCTGATTTGTTCTAAGAAACACTGAAAATAGAGTCCTACTGCTCTTTTCATTTCACACAAAGCCCTGAGGACTGCTCTAACAATTTAACACTGAACTGTTGAATTACATTGCTCAGGAATGTTCCTTGGCACTGTTTAATTTACTAGTATAGGCATAGCCCAAGTCCCCCTAAGAAAACAGACCTTGAAAGATCACATAGCTATAAGTACTAAAGTCTGAGCAGAATGGAGTGCTGAAGTACATGTGGGTGGAGGGGGTGCCTTTACCACTCCTGAGTTGATTTCCTGGGCATTGTAAGTGTTCGCTGGTTGTTTCAGATGCAGAAAAGGAATTGGTAAAGCTTTTGACACACGCACACATAAGATGCCATCTCTTCTCCTTTCATTTTCACCCCTTGCAAATGAACTCCTTTCTTGAAACTTTTAGCTCTGCCTGAAAAGACCCAAAGGGATGACAGGAGAGAAATGTGTCTGAGAATCCTTTTTTCTAGTTCCTGATAATGGCAGAATTCCCACTGATGTGAATGAACTTCTACTGCTGTAGATTTACTGTACATTCTTAATCCCAACTGCCCTGAGGCAAGAACATCCTCAAATAGTTGCATGTTCTCCATTTCCTAACAAGCAATACTTTTTCTGATTTAAAAGCAAAAATCTGTAAGGTACGACTTTTTGAACCAACTCAGCTGCAGGGAATGGTTTTCCCAGCTTTCATGCAGATCCAGGTTCTGGAAATACCGCACTAGTTTTTTATTAATATTCTGCTCTTGCTTTCATCAATCTCCTCTCCATCACAAAAGCTCATCTGCAAACTGTTAATGCCCCACTTTTGGAGCTCAGATCGGAACATCTGTTGCTTGTGAGTGGGGTTTGATACCTGTGAGAGATGACTGTATCCTCCATCAGATTTATCATTTTAAGGGGGACAAAACCTGCCCATCTGAATACGCTGCTAGAAAGCGTACCTATCCCTTAAGTAAATAGACCTCTGTTTGAATTTCCTACCAGTCTGGGGACAAACAAAATAAAAATCACAGGCTTTAATTGCTACCAGTAAATCACCATGCACTGCTGTTGTCAAGGTGGGCAGACAATATAATTTCAATATTTCCGAAAAGGGTATACTGGAAAAAAACCCAATTTTTCTTTCATCTTTTCAGTCATTATTTGGATCTGTGATTTGATTCATTATTAAAACATGTTACAGTTTAGTTTACAGTACATTTCACATTTAAGAATACAGAGGCGATATTTCTGGGTAAAGTATTTAGGCATGTTCTTCTGCTGTATGCTGCATTATACCAATTGTTTGCTGTAGAATTGGTTTTGGTGAGAATACTTGGTGTTCAGAAGTCAAAATCTGCCCACTGGAGAATATTTTTAAAAGGAGGTGAATCGGTATTGATGGTGCTTGCAACAACTTTTGTTCCCTTTTCACTTATAGGAATAGGTTATGTTTGCTACAACAGTCATCAAGAAAAATACAGTACCGAGGACTTCTTCAGGTGACTAGTGCCAAGACTTCATTCAAGAAAGCAAGCAGAAGCCCGTTTCACAGTACTACAAGTCTCGATAACAGATAGACAAGGACATATCTGCCACAAAAAATGTGACCACACCCTTCCAGACCTCCCAAGATTCTTAGAAGGGTTGCAAGCACTTGTGTAGGCACACTTGACAGAATTAGACTGGCTGGAATCTTCCACTTATAAAAGTGCTTGGTGTTTTGTCCCCAAATGTCAGCTTGCTCCATGCAGGCTTCACCTTGGCATGTTAGCTGGGTCTGGCTGGAGCTGCTCAGTCCCACAGCAAGGCTTGGTAGTCCTGACTCGCTGTGCTACCCGAGTTTGAAGGCTTCTGCTCAGCTGGGAGCACTGGCAGCCCTCACTTGCTCCTGGCTGCAAATTTTTGGCAGCAAAATTTACTCAGCTTCAACTACAGAGCAGCACTGGATGCTGGACAACAGTGCAAATTACTTGCTTTTGCTTGCAAAAATCACAAGCTTGCTTGAAAAATTATTGACTGAACTTGCTCTGCATGGAAAGCTACTCAAGTAATGTTTTATGGATTTCCACACACACAAGCAATAGAGGTTGTTCTCAGACAATTTGTTAGAGGAAGAAGCTACATTTGTTAAAGCAGTTATTGCAAATGCAGCATTAGCAGTACAATAAAGCTTCCTTAGTTCTTTCAGAACTGGTCAATAGAATGTCAAGAGAAATGGAGGTAAAAGTAGGAAATTACCTCATTCAGGGGTAAGACTTTTTTATAGTCAAAATCTCCCTCTGTTTTAGGGAAGGATTACTCTGAGGTAGAGGAATGTACAGTATATAGCTTGTGCCTGCACCCATGAACCCCAGACCTCAATTTATTCTCTGATTCCATGATTAGAAGGCAGATAAAATGGACACTCATATGCAGACTTCAGTCATGTCTATTCCAGAGACTGACTGACAAGAGACCAAAGAAAGTCTGTGGCAACGTATTTCTCTCATCTGCTTGTTCTGATGTGTACAAGTGTGCACTCAAGAGCTCTCTATTTTGTCTAGTATGTTAAACAGCTTAAGAAAAATATAATTTGCCCTTGCCAACCTTGCTTTGCTTATGAACAAAGGTACAGAGAGGAAAAAAAAAGGTAAGAATTACAACAAGTATAACTATTGAGGATGTTGTAGCATAAGTACCCAGTAGAGACCTATCATGCCCTTGTTCAAGCTGAGTTAGCACAAAGTCTTCTTTCATTCATGAAAAGAAATAAACTTGGGTACCTCAGTTATTGCTGTTCAGTAACTGATTAGTTTGCAATATAAAATAAGTGCAGCTCCTGGGATGCTTTGTTCTGGCTGCTCCCATCATGCTTTCACTTTACTTCTATTTTCACGAAGTAATATGTTCCTTTACTTGCCCTTACGGATGAATGAAAGCTCAGTTACCAGCACAGGAGTTACCTCTGGTGAGGAAACGTTTACTCAGAATAGAAGTATTGTGCCACCAGCTGTGTTAAATTGCTGCCTCTAAGCTATTGCGGGACAATTCAAGCCTGTTGTAAAACAGATAGCAGGAAGGCATGTGTGTTGCCAAGGAAACCCTTGGCCGTGAGTTTATTGTATAAATAACACCGGGGTAGGGAAGATGTGGCTAACAGAAGAGTGGGGAAAAAAATGAAGTTCCCGCATGTCTCAGTGTCTGGGGGAGGGTCGTAAGCAGAAGCAGTGAAACAGATTTACCAGTAGAGCAGTTGATCTTTCTTCAGCTGGAAAAAGTGAGGAAAGCAGGTCCGTCACACAGAAGTTACTGGGGAAGAAAATAGAGGCTGTCGGTAGGAATATGACCATGATGGGCAAGTCCACGCACGGAGGGGTGGAGAAGCAAGAGTAGCCTCTGCACCTTCTCATACTCACTAGAGGGAAAGAAGCTGGTGTAAACCAGTGCTGGATTTGCTCAGAGCTATGCAAAAGAAGAGGCAGATGAAGGTTGTAGGGGCAAGTAGGAAAGTGAGGGACATATGAAAGAGGGGAACCATCATAATAATATATCTAAGCACTGGGACAGATTCAAAACCAGCAGCAGGACATTTATGTTCTCCAAAGATTATCTGTGTATAACTTCTTTAAGGTTTGTGGACAAGGATGGTACTAGAATTCAAAGAAAAGCAGCAGGCATTGAATCCAACTCACTGCATGTCACACACATGCCAAGACAACAGGAGTGTGTGCCTAAAGCTTGTCTCTTCTTCTAGACCTTACAGAGAGTGTCTGTAATTCATCATCAGTTTCAATAGTCATTTGTGAAGTAGTCATATTAGCTTTCATTCATTTTATTGTCTTTATGCTTCATAACGTGGAACCTCAGCACTGTGGTGCTCTGAGAAGTACAGCTTGGGAAATGGGCTCTGTCAGAGGGCTTACGGCTCAGGAGAAGGGCTGATTTCCTTCCTGCTAGTGGTGGGAATAGGTCATTTCAGTGCCTCACACCTTACATGACTCATTCAGTAAAATGGGATGACACTGCTGTACCTGTAAAGCAGTATGAGCTATGGTTCAGAAGAGTACTCTATGAGTTGACAGCATTACTAATTTCAGTGCAAATCAGGTTCACGAGTACTTCAGGGCAGATGAGCAGCAGAAGTACTCGCTGGGCTATGGTGCCTGGGATGCGCCTGCATGTGGTGTCACAGTGACCAGAAAGATCTTGCTGATCTGGACTCCTTTCAGACTGCAGATGGTTAAAGCAAAGACAGACTGGATGGGATGCAGCAAGCACTTGACACTTGGGATCATTGCTGTTCGCCTTGGCCATCTGGCTTTGGTCACTGATGGAGTGTGATGTTCCTAAACTGTACCAGCTGCCCTGTCTGCCAGCCACCACCTGCACTCAGTGAAAACGCACTGCTCTTCCAGTGGGATGATCTGGAAGATTCCTTGATATCTATAATATCTAGCAGACATCCAACAGCCTGGACTGTACGAACATTCCAGGCTGTGCCGGTTAGGCATGGACCACTCAGCTGCCGCAGGATGCAGAGGCAGCGCTCCTGGCTTTGCTGATGGTGATGCTTGTGAAAGGGGGACAAAGAGGTGGCTGCAGGCATAAAAGCACTCTTGGCTGATCTCTGGTGTATCCTCTTGCCATGAACAGAAAGGCTCAGGATAAGGGAAGAAACCATTTCAGTTTGCAGCCTCTAATAGGAATCTAACAGGAATACAGACATGAACTGTGATCGCATTTCAAGCCCCAAGGAATTTGCACTCATTGCAATTCAGATTATTTTATATTAAATAATATACATGTATTTTTTTAACTTAGCCAATGTTTCCCATTTTCTTCTCCTGTAATTTTTTTTGCATCACAAGATCTCACAGTTCTAATTGCCTATGTAACACCCTTGTGTGAAGATTGCTGGTCCCTTTGGAAGCATTGCAGAGCAGAATCTTAGCATGGGAAAACCTCTTCTGACTGTGGAAGGACTACTGAGATCTGCTCTGTACAATTTGCAGGACTGAACCCACGATGCCCAGAAATATTGTGAAACTAAGTCTAGGCATTTGGAAACATCTTCCAAATGCTTCAAATCAAGTTAGGAAGCATCTGGTTTCACAAAAGTTGTCCAAAATACAATGTCCCTTTCAGGAACTTCATCAGGTCTCCTCAGACACCAGGGCAAATGGATGAACCCTTAAGGTATTTTGCTTTTGGAAGCTGTCATGCACCATTCAGCACCGTCATATTTTGTGCTTATACAACAGCATTTCCTTGAAGTGGAATTCACAGTTGCTGGATTTATGTTACAATTTCATGAACTGGGCAAGCTTCAGAACATTTTCAGTAAAGTGACTTGGGGAGAAAAATAATCTCTCATGCTTAATTTATTGAATGAGTGAATGAGAAATGAACCTATTATCTTTCTGCAATAAGTTGCTTTATTTTTCAATTAAGCTGGAAATCATTCACTCAATTTTACCTTAATGAATGAATGCTTCAAGTCAGCATCCATTAAAAAGAAAAAGATTTCAGAGCAAGTTATTTTTGCCAAAAGAGGTGGTGGTTTTTTTCCTATTTCAGACATGCCATTGCTCTCAGAGGTATAAGATGGAGAATCTAGGATGAAATAGATACTGCACTTAAAAGTGTATGTCACTGCCAGAAGATCTTGGGGGATTCCTTGCCTTTCTAAACTATCTGTCCCTATTTTAACAAAATACTTATGTCTAGGTGATGCTACACTATTCCATCCACATCTCTGGAATTTTAATAAATACATACTTTGTTCCATTTCGTTTCAGTCCTCAATATTGTCAGATTGTAAAATGTTAAGTTGAACTGCAGCTAGAAATCCTATATTGTTTAATGTTAGTCTGAGCTGTTCCTTTAATTCAGTTTCATTTTGCTGTCTCTATACATGTAATAAATATCAGGTTTACAGGAAGAGTTATTTCATGTAGTAATTTATAGACATATGTGATTTTAAGCTTTGGTGAGTTCAGGATTCCTCAGATGAAAAAATATTAGAATAATTCTCAATGGATAAGCTGGTAGGTCTCATATATTTGCTGGGTACTGAAAAATCAAGGATTTTTTTCATTTTTATTTTGGTGAGAAGAAATAAGCATTTTATGTGGATTCCTGCTTCATGAGAATTTTAGTATTTCAGACAAATCACCACCCTTTATTTGCCTATAAAACACATTCCAGTTTTTAGTTTGAATTTTGATAAGGTTTCAGGTATTCAATCCCAAACAATAGGAAAGCCAGAGATTTTCACTTGTTTTCTCCTCTAAATGAGCGATTCATATTTATTTCCTCTAACATCAGCAAACCTGTTAAATGCTGAGGTTTCAAAATCTGTTATGAATTTTGTCCTTGCTCTGGTGATTGTTCTGAGTGGTAAAGTGCAGCCTAATATATGATACAGGACCAGCAGTCAGGGAAGTGGGATGTTTGAGTGAAACCCAGGTCATGCTCTACCCTGTTTTGTTGTGGATTTGAGTGGGACCAAGACTTTACTTCTGTTCTCAGCCTTGAGTTACATCTGGATTAATGAAAAGGGTTCTGATGAATTAAAATGACTGAGGCTGAATTTGGATACCTGGACTGAAGAGGCTTATAGCCAAGACTGGCACTCAATCCCAGAACACTTTTGCTGAAGAAATGGTGATGGTGCAGTGTGCTTAAGTGCTTGGTGCTGTGCAATTTTCTGCTCCTGCTGTACAAATCATCTGATGTATGCTGTGTATCTACATTGTTGGACGGGTTAAGAGCAGTAGGAAGAGCAGCAATTGGCCCTGGTCCCTGTTCCCAGGGCATTAAATGTTGACTGTAGTACACATGAACAGTGATCCAGGTGAAGAGAGTAACAGAAACATCTATATATGAAGAGGGCAATTGTTTCAGGTTGGCTTTGTCTTGCCTTTAGTTGTTTTTAGAGGCTACATGTTCTGACAGGGGCCACATATCAAATATAATGCTGCTAGTGGGCTTCATGGAGTGACATCTGTTATTCATGACATGTTTTCATTTTCTCTTGACATTCCACTTGTTAAAAACCACCTTCCTGAAGTTAAAAAAAGTCAAATAATCTTTGTGGAAAGGCAGAAATAGAGAAAAGAAAATGATTATATATGCAAACACATGCAAACAAAGCCCTAACAAATTCTTAAAGACTCATTATCAAAGTGCATTACACAACACAAATAGATCAGTGCTGTGGTGTGTGACTGCCAGAGCTTTCCTCCACCAAAGAGACACAGTCAAATTCCTCTTACCTTTGCCCAGTCAACCTGTGTATCATTTCTGAAAAGCATTCTCAAGCATATCTCTCAAAATCATTTCAGGCAGCTGCCCCAACTTTCCCTTGCCTATCAGGAGTTGTGCTGGCACATTAGCCTCCTTGCCTTCAGAAGTGAAAGGCCAAAAGTCCACAGAATGAGCTGCAGATGAGGCAGACTAATTGGTCTCAAAATCGAAACATATGGCTTCTTTCAGGATCTTGACTTTTTAAATACTTGTTTAAAGTAAACATTTTCAATTCCTCATGAAAGGCACTTTCCTCCCTGAATCCTCTTGACCTTCAGTGACCTTTCTTACCAATTGCACACTGCTTTACCCTTGGGGATGATTAAATCTTGAGAGGCTTTTTTTCTTTTCTTCTTTTATTCCCCACATTTGTCTCTGAGGTCTAACTTAAGAACTGGCTTGAAGAAAGCTAACCTGGGTCAGAAGGACAGAAACACGCCAGATGCCCACCTGAGCACCCCACATGGGTATCTGAGGCTGAGGCTGGAAGGGAAGGTTCACACATCATCACAGAACTTTGTCTTTTAAAAAATGGACTACAAAAAATAATCACCAAACAGTGATTCACCAAAGCTAAGTTTTTGAGCTAATCTTTGAACTGAAAGCCCGCTTTTGTGTCCAATGGGCAGAGGGGGAGCACGAGGGGAGGAAAAAGATGGCCTGAGGCAATGTCATCACTGAGACGAGACATTTTAAAAATATGGCCTATGGCTGTTGTCTCCTCTGACAACAAAAAGGCTGACAAAAGTGATTGACTCCAGGCTATAATCACTGGTGAAGGCAGGCAAACCCTCCCAGTTTGTCTCCAGGATGTCAGTACATGAAAGTTGATAGAAGTCTCTCCGAAGTCACTTTATTTATAATTTGTGTTCCAGGCTCAAAGTCATTCCCAAGCCCTTGTACAAGTGTTAGTTAGGCAGTGTCAGAGCTTGTGCGAGGCCAGACATGCTCTGACCTGATGCTTGCTAGCAGGACCAGGAGGAGTTGCTGTCCGAGTCTAGGCAACAATTGTTCTGCTTTCTTTACATTCTTGTTGTCAAGAAGTTAGAATGATTAGATCTGTAAAGAACTTAATTTTCAAAATCTCTTCTGCCTAGCACTTCTGTCAAGTTAAATGCCAGCCTGCTCCTCCCATCCCCAGTGCATGAACAGAGATATCACGGTGGGGCTGCAGGATGTGACAGGCAGCACCCACTCTCCAGAGCCATGCAGAGGCAGCAGCAGCATCTCCACGTTCCTGTCAGCAGACGAGTGAGAGCCATGACGGCAACAAAACATAGTGCTGCCATGCACAGATAGCCACAGGCAGAAGAAGGCTGGTAAATCAGCTGGACCTGGAGAGATCTGCACTTGCAGCCAGATCACCCAGCCTTGTGTGACACTGTGATGCTTCATGCCTGACACTCTGGGAAATTCCTAGCCCTGTGCCTCCCCATATGCTGTGCAGGCAGAGTTGGACTGTCTACAGTGCATCTGACATTGCAACACATACATTTGCCTAAGCTTGCTTTTACCTATCTGCTGAGCAGGTCTGCTTTTTGCATATTGAATAGGTATCTTGTCTAAATAGTGAGCATTTTGCTGGGTTTCATTCTCTGGTGAGGGCTGCAGCTTGACTGCTTTGCTCCCCCGTGGTCTGTCAGAGATTTCCGCACCAGAGCAGGAAGTCCTGCTCTGGCACCCCAGCAAGTAACCTGCAAAACTAGGCAGGAATATTTGTCAAGAAGATAGTGAGTGCCTAGGTATGCACACACATTCTATGTGCAAGGCATGTGCATTTGCACCAGTGATTCCTCAACCCATAGCTCCAATAAAGGATTCAAAGGGAAAAGAGACATCTCTTCTACAGAGGGAGGGCTCTACTTCACAAAGACCTGAGCTGTGCAGGAATTCCCAATTCCACTGACTTTGAATTAGAACATTGATTCCAGATTTCACATGTTGACAGGAAGTACCCTCACTTCTGCATGCTGGATACTCTGTACTATTGGTTGAATCTGTTCGCAGTTTGTGCAACTCAGGATAAGATACTTGGCTTGTCATGTTGCATCTCTGTAAAGTGCTTTAACCACTGTGCTATAAAGTTTTCTGATCTGATTAATGTTTATTGTTCCTGAAGGGTGGACTTACTTCAAAGGAAGAGCTCATGTCTGATTCCCGTAGCCTAAGCACTATGTCTCCTGCCAGATCTGCATTCTGGTTCCTTCCTGAGCAAGGTAAAATGGGGTCTCCTGGGTTGCAGGAGCGCACCTTAAGTTAGGAGGTAAAACAGTGAGAGCAGCTGCTTGTTGTGAGGGAGATGATCAGAGAAGATGAAGTAGAGAGTGTCCTTCAAGCAACTGACTGGGAAAAGCAGAGTCTGATCATCCCTCCGGACCTTAGGCATTTATCCGGTCTCTGCACAGCTAGGCAGTGTCAGGATGCAACTTGTCCATGTTGATGGAGAAAGTATTGGGAGTTTAGCGGCATTTGGGAGTCGATTGATCACACAACATCTGAGCAAATACCTAAAGCCAAATCCAAAAAAATATAGATTTAAGGCATCAGCGTGACCTCTTTTGTGGACTTGCTCTGTCATACCTGTGACCAGGCGTGCTTTTCTGTTAGAAGCACATGATCATTTCTGTTTTCTCTCATTCTCATGTATTCCTGTTTGTCAGTCCTCAATTAACAAGAGACTCTTAACATTAAAAATCACATTTGTACATGAAGGATAGTCTTATACAAGACACAGGGTGAGTTTGCTGACACTGTGAGACTCTTACTTGAAATGGTTTCAGTCTTCAGGAAAAACAGTATTTGCATGCCCACGTATTTAATAAAGGAATAATTAGGAAATAGTTCAATGAGTAATGTATTATCATAGGATTTAGAGCTAAAAATTGAACGCTTCTTTATCAGACTCCCTCTGGACATGCTCTGGTGCCTCATTTCTTCTCCATCTGCAAAACAAGGGATTCTCTCTCAGCTGTGCCCTAGGTACGACTGTAGCAGAGGCCTAGAAGTGGTGTGATTAACCTGATAGGAAGCAGGGGTTTAGCTGATCTTAAAAGCAAGAATCAATGTACAAGCATGACTTAATGTGAGGGCTTGCTTGGATTTGACTGAATATCTTTATGAGCTTATTTGTCAGTTTCTTTCATAGGCAAGGTCTCATATCTGGTACATCCAGCCATACAAGCTAGCAAATGTATTAAAAAAGTATTCAACATCCCATGCCAGAGAGCTGCACAGCCATTTTATAGGGAACGTTTCTTCACAGAGCTGAATGCACACATGCCTATGTTTACTAACTATCTTTGCTGATGAAGTTATGCATTCAATTTTTTTTTTCCCTTAAAGAATTCAACATTTTATCTCACATTAACTTAAGTCCTGGAACTAGGTGGGGAGAATTCTCTCCTGCTTGCTGATAATGAGGCTCCACTATCTCATTTTCAGTGCAGTTGATATAGAGATATGCATAAACTTCTCTGACTACATCTAGTCTGTCGGTCTGTCTTAGTCTTTTATCTATATCTTGGTATGAATGGAGTGTGTTCTAACTGCTTGCAGACTGCATGCCTGGGTTTTTTGCTCAGACATTTGGGAAAATTGTGTATGCCCAAGACCTCCAAGTCAGGCTCCAGGTCAGGAGCTTGGGAGAGGCCGGAGCATCCTCTCCTGCATAGTCCTGCAGAGAGTTCAGACAGGAAGCTCATGAAGGGCTGCACAGCAGGAAGAGCATCCTGAAGCTCTACAGGGCAGTACAAGAGTAAGTTATTATTCAAAATTTTTCATAGAAAATACTACAGTTTCAATCAGAATGGAGGTTCCATTATACTTTCAAATATTGAGACTGCCACTGTATCTGTTGGATGAAGAAGTTGCAAAAATAAATTATAAACTAACTTGGAAATAACTCACTGTAAATGTGCAAAGAAGTTTCTTCAGCTAAGCTATCTCTTTAGGTGAAGATAAGAAATTCCTTCTTCTCCACTCCCACCCAAAACCTCATCATGAACCCTCGGTGAAAACAACTCTCCCAGTCTCTGGAGAGGTGAGGCAACTCCCTGCACTCCACTGTCTAGCAGTGACATTAACATATTTATACATGGGTTCTCAAATCAGTATGGTTCAGTTAGTGTTGAGTGAGGAGAGCATCCATCTCTGGGGCTGTTCCTGAGCCTCCAGGCTTCCCTGTCGTCGTACTCCTGACCTTTAAGAGAATTCTTTTACTCGCAGAGGACCAGGCTGGGAGGAGGCTGTCCCGGTCAGTGTCAGACACATACACACAATTTCTCTGACTAATTTGGCAATACAATATAAACAAAAGGCACACTTCATGGAAAAGGCATGAGGCACACCCTGACCCAGTTGCTCTGCACACTCGACACCCTGCATACGAAAAGGCTGCATAGCTAGACTATTTCCATTAGCTGAAGTAAACACCACTTGAGTGAAAAGAGGAGGGAGACAAGACCCCTATTGAAATACTTGAGTCCTTTCTGAAATGGAGATCTTTCAAATGTTTAATTGTCTTTTTCCTAATACTCTGTTTATAGTTACTATTAGCACCACACAGTAGTGGTGCCACCCAGCACCCCTCTATTTTTTCATGAATGAGAGTTTGAATGGACTGGTTCAGATTCCCCTGCTGGGGGAATATACCTCATGAAAAAGACAAATACCAGTTTTGTTTATAACCTGAGACTTTCATTTTAGTGGTAATAAAACTTCTTCACCTTTAAAATTGATCCTGCTATAGTTTTCCTTTGTCTCAGCTTTTTCATCTCCTTTAAAACTGAAATGTATTTTGGCTATTCTGATAATCAGAGAATTAATATGAAGGAGACAGCTACTTCTCCAAATTGTGTATCAGCCATAGCTCAAGGGCTGATTCCTCGGCTGAGAAAGAGATGTCTAGGAGGTGCCTTCTCACCTTTCATTGCCCTTTGAAATTCCAGTCCCTGCTGTTATCTGCACCATTGACTGCAGCCCATAAACCTCTCTGCAGAATGGGATTAGTAGGAATACTCATCACTTCTCACTTTTTTTTTTTAATCAAGGTGAGTAGAGCATGCATTGGGTCCCAAGCCCACGCCATGCTAAGCCATGCAGAGTCAATGATCTTGCTGCCTTCCCCAGCAGCAGCATTAACTGAGACTCTTCTTTTAAATTGTTGTAAAGCACATTCTCCTCACCAGAAATTATGAGCTTTTACTCTGGTTTTCTCGCTGGTAGTCTGTGAATGGATTGCGTATATAGAAGCTTTCCCAGCAGTCAGTGATGACGATTACTACAGCTGTGCTTTTGACTCTGAATTGTGCAGTGTGGCTGAGCTGGTAGAAATTAATTGAGTAATGCTGCAGGCAATTCACAGTGAGAATTTCTTGGTAAGGAAATTCAACTGTGAACAGTCTTGAGCATAAAATCTATATTAATATATGTCTGCCTGAAAATTTCAGTTAAACAAACCATACTCATTTTACTGACTGACTTTTAGATGGTCTTCAAGTGCTTGGGGTCCTTGGCATCTTACTGGCAAAGAAAGAAGCACAGGGAGCCTGGATTTCTGTACCAGCCCTCTGTGAAGCTGTGTTTTGCTCTGTGTTCTGCAGGGCTCTGGCTCAAGCCTTTGCCCAGGCAGGAAGGACAGGGAGCTGAGGTGAAGGGACAGAGAGAGCAGGAGCTTCAGGTGTTTCCCAGCCTCTGAGCTGTTCTCTGTTGCTAGCAAGCTGAGCAGTTGCCACGAGTTTCTGAGCTAAGCAATGGCACAACTTCATTCCTGGCTGCTTTATTTTTCTCAGCCAACACTGCTCTGTTGTCATTTTAACTCAAAGGTCTGCTCCATGATACTCACACGCTTTCCACTTTGATGACAAATAGGAGATCAGTTTGTGGATGACTGAATATACCAAGCTCTGCTTTGATATTCTGGCCACCTGCAGCCAACTTTATCCCTAGCTAGGCACAAATGGAGTAGCTGCCTCCTGCCGTGGCCTGAGCTGACCCTCGCATCCCTCTCCATGTCTTGTTACACTCTCAGTCCATAACAACGGCCCTGATCTTAAAGGAACACAAAAGGTGTATTTATGAGGGATCTTTTCTGGGAGATGGAAGTCTCCCTAACCCTGAAGCTGCAGAGGTCCAGTTAGGATGCTGCTGAGGGCAGCCCAAATCATTCACATCCCAGTGGAATTACAGATTCTTAAACCTGGGCCTGGAGCTATATTAATGCATCTCTGCAGCATCAATCTGTTTTGCAGTGTGGACACAGTGAAACTTCTGCCATCCAAACACCATGAATATGCCCCAGGGCATTTTCTTTCTAAAACAGGAAAGATAATACCTCCCCCAAAATTGAGACGTTGCACAGAAACATTTGCAAGGCTTTCAGATGCAGTTCTGATTTGAAGCAGACCAGCAATAAAATTTCAGATAGATAGATTACATGGTGAGTTTGTGAGCTTCTAGCTTACCTTGACTATTCTCTAAATGTGAAGTATTAAAGAATTTTGCTGGTGAAAGTTTTCAAAAAGATGCATCTCTCAAATAAAGATCTATCTTGTTGCAGCTAAGGGAAAATAGTTGAAATGTTAGAATGACTGATTTCACTAGAACAAGCACAAGTTATTTCTGGGTGCAACTAACAGCAAAGTTCAGCAGTGTGAAGGGATCAATAGGAGAAGATGAGAATATAAAGCAGCTAAAATCTATACCACTATGGCTGTATACTGAAGATTCATGTGTATGAATTATGTGATGTAATGAACATCCAACTGAGGATTTCAGCCACAATTCTATAAGCTTTGAGTGGTTCTAAATAAAGTGGAACAGAAGAACAGAGCCAACAAATTGCAGCCATATTTCAGATGAGTTTCTCTTAGTATATACATACTTTAAAAGAGCACTAGTGTTATGTAGAAAGAGAAGGATGAAGAGTGATTTTATGATGTTTGCAGCGATGTGAAGAATCATTCTGGCTTAGGATGTTAACGAATCGCTGTGGTTTCAAATTTGCCTCTGACCTATCTATTCACTGCTGCACCCTCAGCACTGTAACATGGCCTGCCTTTTTTTTTTCCAGATTTACATAGCAAAAGAAGGCAGCACACTCCAGACTGATCCCTGCAAATAGCTTTGCAAATTGGTGCTTCACATCTGTGCCGCAATTAGACATTGGGAACCACAAATTAACCTTTCAGGGCAGTTTTATGTTTTCCAAAACTCGGATGGCTGCAAAAATGATGTGTCCAAACACTAAACACATTGCTGTCATTCACAGGCGCAGCTGTGGAATCAGACAGCTGTTTTCAAAACTTTGGCCATAAATGAGAAAGGAATTATTTTTTTAGCTGATGGAACAAATGTTGACTTAGTTGAATGTAGTAGCTATAGTTCAAAGGTGAATTAAACAGACCAGAAAAAGGGCACATGGCTTGGGGCCATATGGCTAAACTCTTCTATCCTTAAAAGGTTTTTCAGGTCTAAATTTTCTGTTTGGAACAGACTGTGGCCCATTCTGCCTCCCTAAATTGTGTCCATCCCTTTTCTGAGAGAGGCTGACCAGCATGAGAGCAAGCCTAGCTGGGAAGCCTGATACGCACATCCCATTGCCTGAGCCAGTGCCCTGGCCCTGCTTGGCTCACTGATGTAAATACACACACCAGTGACAAGGGATGATGCAATAGCAAATCGTGGCTGCATCATACAGCCCCAGCAACACAAGGCATCAATTTGGTGGTGTCAGGAAACCTGAGCCTGTCCTGGAAACTTTCTGCAATAGAGGAGCATGGGGCATATAAGGAAAATGTCTTAAAGCCCTTCCTCCTTTCCTTGTTTTTGACTTGCTTTGAAAGGGAGGAAGGTAAAAAAGGGGAGGAAGAGAAAAAAAGGCACGCATCACGTAACAGCTGAAATACTGACCTTGCATAGGTTTATATAAAATATTAACTTAGTATACAGGGTATAGTCTGACCTGACCACAAATGGGATCTTAAAAACACTTTAGCAGCCATGTAAGAGTTTATCATTGATTCAGGAAAATCTCCTTCCGTGTGTGCTTTAAAAGATAATAATGCGATTGATCCAGGCTATTTTTAATAAGACTTTCACGGTCGTCCTTTTTTTTAAAGAAAACAGAGACTGACCAAATCTTAGATATAATCCCTCTAAGCCTTTAAACAAAAGGGTAATATTTACACAAAGACATGTATGTACAAACCAGGTAAGTAGTGATAAGGAGGCACCCAGGGGGAACAGCTTTGTGTGGAAGTAGGAGGGGAAACATTGCACAGCACTAGGGGATGATACGGTGATATGGTTGCAATAGCCAGGGACTGGACTTTGAATCCAGGGAATATTGCCCCACTCCTGTGCTTCTGTGAGATCACTCTGTAAATAACTTCAAATTACACACATACATTTTTATTGTCACGAGGCCTTACACTGCCCAGTCTTTGTAACTCTGCATCTTCTCCTTACAGAGAGTGAAAAATACAAGAAAGAACATTCTTTCTTTAGAAACTGTAGTGTTATTATAGGAAAGATAAGTTATCCAGCTTATATATTCAGTCTCACACTGGTCTGGTAGGTTGATTTGAGATGTAAAGGACTAATATCACAGTTGATTAAATGAAGGGTAGAAGGAGGCAACTTCAATTTCCACTCACTAAACATTAATAGCAGAAGGAAAAAAAAAAACCCAGGAAAATAAGTAAATATTAATCACATAAATTCTCCAGAAGTGTCTCCACAGACCATAGCTGCTGTGGTCCCTCCCAACAAGCTCTCTAGGTGCAGTTCATAGACTTTTCAAGGTCTGAGACCATTACTGAAGGTAGTCTGAATATATCAAGAACATTTCTCATCTTTATAATATCTTAATAATAGGCTACAGTCTCATAGGGTATGCCAGGGACATTATCTTCTACTGTAAATTGCAAGAATTGCTTCACTGTTTTCTTGTGCCCTGAGCCTCTAAATATTCCCAAGGAGGAAGATGAGAGCCATCCATGGTCAGTGATGGCTGAAGTATTTGAATGTATCTGGGTCATCTTAGAATGCATTATTAAAAATAAGCACACAATCAGACATTCTAATTGTAGCTGTTCCTGAGGGTAAAAGCCTTTCAAAAACCCACAGACAACTCCATTAATGAGACAGGATGCAAGGGAAGCACAGTATTGTTGGGAAATATATTGCACACTTCCTCCAAGTGACCAACCCATCTGAAAAGCAACTGAGTCTACTCAATTTAAGTACAGTCAAAAGAATCATCTGCCCAAAGACAATTACTGCCTTAAGCAAGAAAACTATTTTCCAACCAGAGAAGAGTTTCTATGGATCCCAGCACAGCCTCAATTCCGCAGTTAGGCTCAAGGGACAGCACAAATGCTAAGGAAGAACAGAGAAATGAAGTCATCTTGTGCACTGCCCCAGTAGTTTGGCCTATATTTGCATTTAGCAGGTTCTCTTCTCACCATGAGAGACAATGGCACTTTTTTTTCAGTGGAAAATGCCAGCTTATCAAAACAGAATTTCTGTTGTAATGCACCCAACTTTAGCTAAATTTCTTCACGACATCAATGACAGAGAAGTACTTTCAGCTCAGAGAAGGGAAGAGAAACTCTCCAGAAGAGCCAAGCACCCGGGAGTGACAGTGCTCACCTTGGCCAAGAACAGAGCAGTTCAGTTGAATTAACTGAAACAAATAATGTTTTTGGCCTGGGGTTGAGCACCCTCTGGAGCAGAATGTGGCTGGACAGGAGGAGCTGGGAGGAGAGGCAACACAGAAACACCACGGCCCACGTTTGATCAAGCAAACCTCATAGCTTAATTTATTTCAGGACTGGATTGACAGAAGTGCAGTCCATGCCATGGGTAGGTTGCAGGTTGTAGGGAAGGGCTGAGACCCAGCAGCAGCATCCCACCACTTCTACACATTTCTCAGACACCACTTCTTCACAGTGAGTATTTCACTGGCAAATGAGAGCAGCCTTGAGTAGTTTTCTCCAAAACTCTGGCTTCAGGGGTAAGCTTAGACAGTAGAATTTCAGAAGGAGGACTAGAGCCAGGGAATGGAAAATAAGTGAGGCTATTTGTTTACAGGAGAAAAACATCTGATTGATCTGGGAGAGGAATTTTTGAAAGATAAAATTTAGACAATAGTCTCCTGTGACCCTCAGGACAACCTAGCATAGATGTCTTGCTACCTTAGATTAAAAAGTAAAAAAAGAAGAAAGAAGAAAAAAAGAGAGGACTGTGAATTTAATATCATATTAATCAACTGAAGTAGTTGCTTCTAAATTCAGGAGTCCTATGTAGTTTAACAAGCACAATGATCTCTTAATACGCGAAGTTAAAACCAAAAATCTGCTTTTCTGGTCCTTACCTACTTCCTTTCAACTGCCTAATGGCTTCCCCTCAAAAGGTGTGACAACATCCCTTTCTACTTCAAAAACTGCTTTTCATTTATGAGTTAATAATTTACTAGAAGCCTCAGGTAGTTCTTCTTTGTAAAAAATGCATGGGCAATCCCAACTGCAAAGTCAGCCCTGGCGCAGTTACACCTCCACATCATCATTAAATCACCTTAAAGCTGCTTGATACAAGGTAAAGAGCCTGGCCATTGCATCTCTGCTTCATCAGCATTTGTTATCAATATAATCCGCCTCTATTTGCAGGCATCCTAAAGGGCCTGGAACACTCATTTAACTTTTGCACCACGACATGGAAAGCAAGCCCAAAATTGCTGAGACCCTCTCTGCTTTTGCAGCTTCTGCTCAGAGGATCCACACTGTTCGTAGGAAAATGTCGCTGTTGAGCGCTAGCCGAGTACAAGAACCAGACTGGATCGGGTGAGGCGGAATTCTGATTTTATTATTTAATTCTAAAACTTATGTAGACTTTTAAAAGTTTCTCCGGATTGGGTCAATTCAAAACCTCCCCCTAGGCCCATAGGCCAGGTAGAACTGTCCATCTTTCCAGAGACAGTTTCAATAACATCCAAACCTTATCTTTATTTATAGAACACAGGGAGAAGAAGAGAAAAATTCCCAAGGGAAAGAATCTGTGCTACCACAGGAAAAGTAGACCTTGGTGTATTTACTGTCAAAGCACATGAAAATACAAGTGGATGTGCCCTTGCCAGGCCATGTGAGTGAAAAGTGGGACTGCACTGTTGTTTCATATACCCATGAAAGGGAGGGCTGAAGCCCAGGTGAGCCATCCTGCTGAGAGAGGTCTTGGGGATCTTCAGCGTGGGGAGTAAAAGAGGCCAATTTGCAGGGCAGGTTCCCAGCCACACTTTGCTGGCGATACTGGTGTACTCCAAGGTGCGTGAGGCACACTTGCAACACACAAAAATGGTTTCCTACATAGAAATACATGTCAGTGATGGGCCAAGGAGGGGGAATGTGAGTCTTGGACAGATGAAAAGAAATACCTAGGCATAGGTAAGTACTGGTGAGGAAACAGATGAAGGTGGTCATAGGTATGGATTGCATATGTCAGGCCTATTTTTATGTGAGAGATTAGGATTTGCTGCTGCCCTTTAAGTATTAACTCTCAGAGACCAGGTCCTCTGCTCTCCAAAACTGGCATACTGATATTGAGTTAGTTGGGCTTTTTTTTTTTTTGCATGTCTTTTCCTGAGGCAGATCAAGTGTTTTCTTTTCAAGCTGGAAATTAATTCAATGATAGAGTTCTTGGCTTGGGTAAGTTTTACTGAAACGTAATTACAAAGGATATTCTTCAGGGAGTACATTTTATAGGAAACTCGACTATTAATATCACATACAATGCTTGACTGAAAGTTACTAGAGGCTATGCAGGAAAAATCTTATTTACATTACTTACATATTCAAATAGTAGAGGCAAAGCATAATAAATTAAACCAAATTCAGATTCAGCTTCACTGAGACAAAGATTTTGTTATGTACAGTTTGAATGCTCTAAACATTCTATTTTTCTTCACAATTACATCAAATGCTTCCTGCCCCGTGTCCACTACATGGAGAGAACAAACTTTGTGTAAATAAACAAAATTTAGTTTGTGTCTATAAACTCGCCTTACATATACAAATACTTTGAAAACTATGAATAGTCTAATACAAATTTTGGGGAGTCATTGAATAGTAAGTGTTAAAATGCAGAACTGATATATGTGTGTATATATATGTACATATAACTGTTCTAAGCTAAAAATGAGTGATAGCTCTGGCCCAGAATGGACAATATATTATCTAGAGGAGACTTTCCATGTTTAATAAAAGCTTTTTTCCTGTCAAGCTGATTCAAAAACTGCAGCTGCTGCATTTGTTGGAAACTCATTATAATCCAAACAGAGTGTTTTATATTTGAATAACTGCAGTGTATTCTAACACTTTTTTTGCTCACTTGAGTTTCTATTACTATTACACAGAATACAACAGATTTTTGATAGAATTTGGAACCCATTAAAAAGGACAGATGTCTCAAAGAACTTTGCAGGTTGTATGTAGAACATTTTTAAAATTCCTCAATAGACTATACTTATGTGCAACACTCGCATGAAAACCAGATTTTTTTAATGGTCACAGTCAGTAGAGTTTAGATGAGCACACCAGTCTCCTAGATGATGTGTAAATCTGAACTAGATTTACAAGGATTGTTTTATGTAAATTATATTTTTTTTGCAGCTATTCCTTTTGTAGGTGATTATGAAAGTAAAAAAAAAAAAAGTGTGATTGTCTTTTTATTTTCACAAGTTCTACTATGCAACATTTTCTAAATTACACCATGCCTTTCCTCTTCTACACTTCTCTACCTTCCTACCATATATCCTTTTTACCAGGTGTAATATACTATTAATATCTTCATGAAATTTTTCTGCTACTTCTCCTCAGTCTTGTTGTTTATAATTTTTCCCATTATTTACGCCCCCAGTACACACACACTACTCACACTTTTTTCATGGCACAAATATAAAATGAATTGAGAGGACAAGAAAATGAAGTCTACTACTCTTTTTCAAATCCCTCCTCAGCCCCAGACAGCTAATACAAATTTAAGCCTTCACAAAATAAGAGGCTCTTTAAAGACTGAATTACAGTCTGCATAACCTATATTTTGACATATACAATATCCTGTGATGACAGCTGATAGAAATGAGCAGCCTTAATGCTGCACACGAACTAGTAACGTACCTAGAACTGTCCTGACAGATGTAGCCTTAAATTGCATTTTCAATGTACTCAAATAAGCTATACATAATTAGGATTAACATTACTATCCCCTGATTGATTCATGATTAGTATGTGTGGGCTTTAATATTGCTTAGGAGAAGGATCAAGTGACCCTAATTGTATCCAGCTTATCTATCTAAGTGCTTGATTTTTTTCTGAAAGAGTTGTTTATATCAATAACACAGTGAAGAGAAGCTGATCTTGTTCTGGTTAAGTTTCTTTCAAACATGGTGTAAATTACAATTTCAGTTATTCATGTATCTCATAGAAGCGTACTTCAAAACATTTCGCATTAAATTTAACAGAGATGATGAGGCAATGCATGAAAACATAGGAAATGAGAAATCTTAATCATATGCCTCAGTATAATTACTCTAGCATGTAGAAGTGTTTCTTCGTCTTTGAACTAAATATTTTCCTTTCCAGTTCACTGTTAAAGCAAACAGAATATGTATGCTTTTTATCTTATTGTTGATTAAGAAAACCCTCCTAAAACCCTGCACCAGACCTCAGAAGCATCATTGTGCAGCGACAAAAGCTTTTTATTGCTAATTGTAAAAGCAGGGCAGTCTCCAGCAGAGAGTTGCTGGGTTGCTGACTGATGCCTTGACAGATAACAGACAATCAGTGCAACACTCCAAGATTCCCGGTGGAAAAACAAAAGACGCTTAATTTACGAACAACAACCAGGCATCTACTGAGGGATACCATTATGTGCAGGAAAAGACTCCGTGCCATGCAGATATACAATGAGCTCGCTACAAAGTAGGGAAAGCGTTGGGTTTTCCCGTGAAGGAATGGCCATGAGACTCATTAAAAGCCCTGAACCCTTCTTTCCCAGCTCGGGTGGGACTGTCTAGTGTTTACACAGCAGGTCTTGGCAACAATGCAGAGGTAGAGTGTGCTCACTTGGAGATTTAGACTTATTTTAAGGGATTTTCTATCCCTCAGTTTGTCAAAATGGGACTAGTGGATATTTCAGTCCTCTACCTCACCGTAGTGGGAGGGTGAGAGCAAGTGAAGATACCATAGGTGAGGCATTAGTCATCAGGACATTGGGGACATGGAACAAAGGTCCAACAATTAATGGGGTTTCTGAAGCTTCTCAGTAGCTTATTACAAACAGGCTATGGCTGGATCCTTTTTCTTTTCAATATATATCTCAGACCAAATGCAGTGCAGGAGTGTGAGTATGAAATACAGAATTGTTATGCTGGCAAAGGGCAAGTTTTACTGAAGCAGCAAGGCAGATCTAAGCTTGTTATGTTTTCTTACTCCAGTAACAGCCTCTCTTCACCCTTCATCAAATCCCTGTTGTTGTTACTATTTTCATTACATGGATGCTGACTGTGATGGCAGGAACGTGCCAGCCACAAGAAAAACCATGCAAACAGAGGTAGATGCAGGCAAAGAGGAAGAGGGGGTCTCTGCCCCACAGCACCAACCACATGTCACAGGAAAGCTTGGGCAGATGCCAGGGAAGTGTATGAGAAAAGTAGAGGATGCCAAAAATTTGGCAAGCATCTGAGGGAGGCTGAGATCTACAGATCTTTTAGGGCAGGAGCTGGCTCATTCAGAGCACATGAGAAATTCTGGGTAGGGCAGAGCTATCAAAGCAGCTCTGAAAATACAGGGTCTCTGTGCACAGCAGTTTGGCTACTGTCATTTGTTTTATTAGGTCTTTTGCTTTTAACTTCAATTCAGCCTTTCCAAACTCTGTTGTCTCATTGAGCACTGAGCTGCTTGTGAAGACTATTGCCTTGTAGAATTATTTGTAGCTGCAGAACATGGGAAGAGGAAGTGAGGGATAAAACACATCCAAACCCTGACTGGTTACAGGAAAGACTTGCTCCCACACCTGCTGACTGTGCAATTAAAGCCACACAGAGTCTACCAGTGCCTCATGGAGAGCTGCGATAGAGGCTGGGCATATCCAACAGCTTGTAATTAAACCAAAGGTGGGTTTGTCCAGACACGGAAAAGGGGGCGTGTGGGGAAACAAATCTGTCAGATCCTCAGCATGAAATCTGAGACATTTCTGGAGAAGAGCAGCAGCTTTGTCAACACATAGCCAAAAAAGCCATCTGAGGAGTAATTATAATGTGGCAATAAATTACTGGCTGGGCTGAGGTTTGATTATCCCAGTCACTCTGCATCTGGTGCAATGGCAAAGCTGATTGGAAAACTGCTCCTCCCCAGTATTCCCACGCAAGCATGTGCAGCTTCCTTACTATGATCTAGATGCTCTGCAGCACACTTGAGAGAAATGCAGTTTTGAATCAGTCTGTAGAGTGGAACACAAACTATGTTGAGACACAAGCAGTGACCTTTTGACCATGTTTGGTGGTTTTCAACACTGTGCTGGAATGTACCTTTAACAAAGAGAGCAGTTTCTATGAAAACAGGTGCATTTGAACTGGTCAACCAAATACTGCTGAACAAAATAGAAATGCTGCTGAGATTCCTGCCAGACCCCCTGGGTGGGAGCTTTCAGTTTAGACCAGAGGAAGCTATCTCTTGCATAAGATACAGTTAACTCCTGTGGCACCCTATAGCTGAATGACCTGCCATCAAAAGCTGCCCTTCTCCTCTGGCATGCAGGAAAATTGTCCCTTCCCATTCATATGTACACTAGGAGCTCATGGAACTTGCAGGAACTCATTCTGAAGTTTGTTGTTATTTTTCTTTCAAACTCTCAAACAATATCCAAATTACATTCCAGAGCTGAAACAAACACAGCAGTGCAACGCTCAAAACTATTCAGCAATTTCCCTAACAAGTTAAGGAAGTGCACCTCTTACTAAAGGAAAAAGAATGCCTGTTACCTTTATTCAGCCCACCCAACGGAGTATCCTGCTGGTAAAATCCCTGTCTCTGGGCCCATAAGCTTTTCCCCTTTAAACTTCTTTTCTTCAAAGTTTGCTTTTTTGTTTTCACTTTAAATTACGTCACAGGGCTTCAAAAACTGAGTACGTGTGCATGCCAGAGTAAACTTTATTGTAAATTAAGTTACTTACACATTCTGTGTCAGCAAATGAAATGAGAGATGCAGTACTTCATGCTTAGGGTCCACTTTTCACGTGGGTGTGATAGGAGATCTGAGTTCATTGCATGAAACTGTGTGTTTGGGTAAATCTACAGAAGCTTTATAGTAATTCAGACTACTTCAAACAGTATGAAAACTGATCAGTTATGTGAAGGAATTAGAATTATCATACTTGTGGGGAGGTCCTGTAAAATAGGTACTTTTCCTGTTGATAGAGTATATGTGGGACTAGTAGACATCCAGGCTACCAAAGACACACACTCTCTTTCCACTGAACAGTTTTATGTAAGTGGAGAATGGAGCATTGGTCATGCCTTTGATTTTGGACAACAAGAGATTCTGAGATTTTTTAAAATTTTTGCATCTTTTACCCTGAATTAAAGGATGTTTGGTATTTAACTGTCATTCATAGAGAAAGTCTGTTTTATCTTTTTTTTTTTCTTCTTCTTCTTTTTTTTGCCCCTATGGAAAGAATGTAATTTTTCATTCCTTTTCTTTTGGAACAGTGTAAAGTCACATGAGAAATATCCATTTTAAAAATCAGCTGAGCTTTTCAAAGCCTGTGAAAACCAATTATGTGCAAATTCCCTTTGATTTTATTTAAGTGACTACATAAGGTGCACAGGAATGGTAATCTGGCCTATTTGATTCTTAAACAGATTATTGAGCAGAACAGTAACTAAGGGCCCAAAGAAAGAGGGACACAGCCCTATGCGTTAAAAGTCTAAAAAGGTAGATGCCGCAACTTTCCTGACATTATAAGGTATTACTGAGTTTTTGCAAGTCTGTTCAAGCTTTAGTGTCTTCTGGAGTAAAAAATAATTCCTCATCTCTGCAAAAGTACAGAAGAACGAAAAGCATAGGCCCAAGGGATTTTTTAATGTAACAATTTTTGATTGATAGATTCCTGTTTTATTTCTTTATTCTTAGATTAATCTAGGGTTTGGACATAATTTACAACAACATCACAGCTCCACACTGTGCATGTGCTATGACTTGCCCTTACTTGTATCATCTGTACATTTATGTGCCATGCCTACCCTGAAACTTACTATCAGCATTACCAGCAATCTCTAAAGTAGCTTCTTTATAAAAATTCCCCCCAAACATATTAATCCTCTTCCATTTCTTCTAACAATTCCTTAGATAGCTCAGTGACAGCTGTATACAATCAAGAGAAGCTACCCACACCCTCAGAAATCACATTTGTCTAATCTGATGTTACTTATTCAAAAGTCAGGTATTGCTGAACTGAGTCATTTTGGCTTCTCACAGTCAGTCCTTCCCGAAAACGATTCAGCCCACCTATCTGGGAGACCTTGTTTGGAATGAGGTAATTTCCTTGCTGGCGTCGGTGCTGTTCACTCTCTGCAGGCAATACGAGGTGCCTAGGAGACTGGTTTAGCCCAGATTCCTAAATTTTAGATGCCTTTAGACAGATGTAACAAATTCCTTCCTAAATCCTTTGCTATTTGCCTTTAAGGCATTAGAAGAGACTTTTTCCCCTAGCTTGCTGGGAAATTTTAAAACTGCTTTGTGATCTAAGCATTGCTCTCCCCTTAAAACGGAAATACTTTATAAGAAACAGAAAAAAAAAATCGTGGACTAAAGCTCAAAAGGATTATAGAAGGATTTAGTCTGAGCTCCTGCACATTACAAGCCATAGACGACAGATGAGAAAATAAAGGTATTTTTTCTGAATGACAATGTGGAAAGTGTTACTTTTAGAGAAAAAAGGTCTTTTAATGAAATAATGGAGTAATTTCCATTGAAGCCAAATTCCTAGCAACATACAACTTCATCTTATAGTCTTCTCCCTAGAAAAAGCAGTATATTCTTCTAGAGATTTGGTTTGATCTGGCTTGAATTCACAAATGCTTACTGAAATGCTAGAGGCAAGAATAAAATGCAGAGATAATTTTGGCTCTGAGTCTCTAAAAATCAGGTTTGTTTCGGGGAAGATTTAATGATCTGTTTGCTTTTTTAAACACAGTTTTCTAACTTCACAGATGAATATTCAAAGGAAAGTGCAATCATTATCCACAGCTTTTTATTGAAGGAAGGCCAGTAAATCACATTTAGGAGACTTTGTATCTCAAAGACAGACCTTTAGCTTTACAGGGAAAAGATGCTTTTCCTACGGGCGTTTGAGTAAGCGAGAGCAATTAAAACTGACGTGGCATTGTGCAGCTACTCAGGCCAAACATACAATGACTGTATTATATATTACAATAGACACTTTATTTGTTGTATTCCTGCTGTGGATTTCTCTTAGCAATATACATCTAGTGAAGACAGTAATTGTCCTAGCTGCCTTCCTTTTAGTCTTGTATAAGTCTGTATACTTACAGTATATACAGTAAATACTTTATATATACATATATATATATGTATGTATAGTATAGCCTTTTTAGTCTGCATACAGACTTGGCCTTCTTATACGTGGAAAGCTAATGTGATCTGAATCCATAGGGAAATACAAACAGCAGCCCTTTGTTGCAAACCTCATTATCACATTGAATTTTATTATAAAAAGTGATTTTATTCAGTGCAATTTGGGCTCAAATTGGTCTTGGAATATGCAAAAAATAACATTCTGCATTAGAGAATCAGGCAGTGTCAACTTCAAATTTTTTAGAGAGAAGCCACTCAGGAAGCAAAGTCTGCTGTCACAAAGGAAACTGCAAGTCATGTCTCTGCTTCCTAGCACAATTTGGGACAGACAGACTCCAAAAGGCGCAGAGCCTGGTTCCACAGGGCACACTCTTACCTCTGAGCCTGTGGTGGCCATCTCAGAAAAGTCAGGGAAAGAATCGTGGAAAGGGGAAAGTGGGTGAAATTAGCTCTTGAATTATAGTATGTAATTATAGGTAATGGTATAGAGAACAGTTTGTATAAAATAGATGTATTTTGTTTCTATTCTTTCTCCTGGCTGGCTGTGGAGCTTTCAGCTTATATCAACCACAAAGGGCTTGATATTCCTCCAGTTAGTAAAGGTGAAGATCACGTATACCTGTGTCAAGGAGCTGAACTGATGTGGGGAGTGAGGACACCGAGGGATGGTGTCTTAAGTGGGGTCATTCTTCCCCACATTACACAGTCCCAAATGTGCAACCCAAGGTGTGAGGTGGCTGCCTTGCATGAAGTATTTGGTTGCACCTGAAAAAAGGGACAGTGGAGGATCTGTTTTAGGTTTTGATTTCTAGTCCCAGCTGCATCCTTCTCTGCACTAGCTTCCCTTGCTTTCTAGGGAGTTAACATCCAGTGTCCCCAAATTACATACCCCGGAGACATCCACACCAATGACCATGAGCCATAACAGTACATTTCTGCAGGCTGGTTGTGGTGAGGCGGCCAAACATTTTCTCATTAAAAGTTCCCTGCATGCTCTGAGGTTAAATTTTATAACCTAATGATTCTTCTGAAAAAAAAAAAAAAAAGAGGAATTCCTCTGGAGGAAGGTTCTTGGCTGCAGGCACAGGACACGGCGGCCAGGGAAGTGATGAAGGCTGGGTTGAGGGGTTGGGGCGCAGGAGCAGCCCAGAGGGAAGGTGACCCCCAGGCAGCTGACTCCACAGGCTGGGCTTGGGAGAGTGCCTTTGGCTGCAGATGATGCAAACGCATTTGGGATACTTTGCTCCTAACCCTGGCGCGTTTCCGTGGCGCACACACCTCCCTGACAACCACACGCTGTTACTTAATGTGGGAGGCTGCTGTGATTATATACTAACCACAGTGCTAGAAAATTATTAACCCTCCTATAATAACAGAGCTTTAAAGTGTCCCTTTTTATCACCCTCCCTGCCTATCTTGCAGCCTGTGTCAGTCCTCTGTACTTATTTAACACCATCTGTGGAGAGCTTTTCCCCTTGATTTGTAGTAACTTATCATCAGACTGTGAAATGGTTTTCCTCTCATCGCAGCTCTCCTGGAATTCTTCCTATTTCTGATTTTGTAGTTTTGTTCTGAACTCCTCTTCATCTTGGGCATCTAGGAGACAACATGCAGGTTTTCAGGCTTTTTTGATTTGTGAGCTTCTAAAAATTTGTAATGTCAGTTCATACCGTGGTACAGTGTAGTTAGGCCTGCTGGCATCAGGCTTACTATTCATAGTTACCTTTCTTTGACCTTCTGGAAGCAGGCTGTGCACCATAAATACTGGTTATAAAGCTGTGGTTGTAGGCATACCAGTATTATATCAATTTCAGTGCCCCAGTGACAACAAAGGAGACCCGGGATGAAACATAATCAAAATCATAGAATCTAAATGTAGCATGAAGAGCTAGAAAAGCCATTATACAATCATACCCATTTTATTAGAGGTAATTTGTACATGGGCAACATAAGCCCACTTTTCTGATAGAGGGAGTAAAAGGGTAACAGATTTCTAACAGATAGTTAAAAGTACATTTCTGATGATTCAGATTTCAGGTGTAAATAAGTTAAGCACAGAGGAAGCTTTCCTGGACATCTTGGTTTAACAAAAAAATCACCAAATTATTTTCAAGAAATTCAGCCCACTCCAAAGTCATATTTAATAGAACGATCCCCAAACTCATTAGCTTCAGCAGATGTGATTAAAACAAAAAAAGAGAATGGTCACAATATTAATTTTAATCACCAACATTTCATTCTTAGTACCTCTCCAGTTTTGTGACCTTGTTTCTTCGGAAAATACAGTCAGAGTCAGTGACAAGACACAAAGTAGTCTAAAACTGTTTTTGCTTTGATTCCATTTGTGGACATAATCACATCCACCCATTCCATGAACGGCCTCTTCCCAAATATCTGTATATACATCTAATGCTAAGAAGATGTATGGCAAATTTCCATTTCGAGCAATAACTTCATAAACCTCAGTATTTATGAAGAACAGAGAGTAATATGCCAAGGTGAAATTCTCAGCAGTCAGAGGTCACAGTGTGGTTGATAAGCACCTTGTTCTTCCGCTGATGCACAGTGGAATAGAAATACTGGGGAGACAACAGATACTGATTTGGTTATGCACAGAAGAATGTTGAGCAACAGAGTTAGTGAGCACACTTAGTATAGAATCAGGAAAATCTTCCATTTGGGAATAATTTTTCTTCATGTAGCCCTTAATGTAGCCATAAATTGCATCTAAGATAAGGAATTTGTTTAACTCCAATGATCTCAGCATAGGAAACTTTGGGTATGCCTTAGACATTAACTTCTTCCACTTTCTTGCCATTTAATAGGTTAAAAAGTGGTTTTCTGCATTGCATTTTTAAGATACAACCAATTTTCATCCTGACTGCAACTTTCTCTGCTCTTGTCCTTCTGTGTGTCAAGTCAGATGACCCTTCTAATGAAGAGCATGAAAATGAACTTCTGGTTGTCTTAATTGTATTTTTTAGGGAAAGTTAAGTAGAAAACGGGGAAATGCATAAAAAACCATACTACTGGCACGTTACACCAAATTCTGTACACCTAGACAGTGGTTAAACTCTTTTCATAATTGAACTTTTTGGCTTTCACTAGTGAATGAACTAATAATCTTAGAAGATGTAAGATTTTGTGTTTTGGCATTACAGTGGTCAGTGTCTTGAAGGAAAGCTTCATTATTGATGCTACAGCTTGTCTTACAGGGTGCAAGTTTTATTTCTGGATTCCTGATGAAGCATAGTTCTTGTCTAGAGAGTCAGTGTATCCATATAATTCCATCTTGCAAACTGTAGAAGAATTTGGTGGACTCTCAAACATAATAACACACTGCATAAGTTAGAATCTTTAGATTTTTTTAGAGTCAGTTTTGGGACACTAGGAATGGAGAGAAAATATTGCATGTAAATGTAGGAGTGAAAGTTTGCAGTAATGCATATTTCCTCTTGCTAGCCTGACATATCCATCTTGGGCTGAAGAGCAGGCATCCATAGTGATTTGACAGAACTTTTGAGCACATCCAGTTGCCTAAGTCTGCTGGAACTAAGATTCTTCATTTGGGGCTTCTAAGACTACAGTTTGGGTTCAACATTGCCTGATTAACGCTGCCTGGTCCGTTTGATCTGTGGCCTTACTCCTCTTGATTTGTAGCTTCACAGGGTCAGCAGACTGCTGATACTCTTTCAGTTTGTGTTTTGAAAACCAGAATAAACATGAAATTCTATCACCGTGCAAAGCCCTAACCATCTCCCTGACCCGTCACTAACACAGATGTGACATGGCAGCAGCATTCTCCCCAGCCAAGACAGCCATAAACACAGCTACTTCCACAGACTGCAGCACCATCAAGAATGAAAGTGAGGTCTGAAATCCTCCTTAATTTCCATCTGTCATGCCAATCATCCCACTAGCTGACATCTTGAGAGCAGCATGAGGAGGATAAATGAATCTGTGGGGTAGCTCAAGTGACTTCCCAGGAATTGTGTCATGGGTGAATTTGATGCCCTCCACCCCCAGATACAAATGCTGAGACAGGAAAAACACTAGAATGCTTGGGAAAAAAAACCAGTATGAGCTAACGATAGTCTCCAGGCTTTATTAGCATGACAACACATTGAATTAATAGAATTGATGGATGCTGGACTTCTGCTCATTTCAACTGTTATTCTGCTGATGTTCTGCATTGCAACATAAGTAGGCATACTGTGATGGCTTCAAACATAAGTATAAATACCAAAAAACGAGTCTTAGCTGAGCACTTTCCTATTGATCACTATTCAACTGTAGCTGATGTATACCAGCAGTTGTCTGTACAGAGTAGCAGCTAATGGTGGAATTCCAGGTCTCCTTAACATACATATAAGATATGGGAAAACTGCCTAGATTCGGTATTGGTGTCATTGTATGTTTGCATTCCTCACAGGCAAGTTTCAGACATAGGACTCCTTGTTTTCCAGATTAATGATGTTCTTCCCTTCACATGGTCATTCCAGCTGCTCATGTCAGGGTGACTTCCTTGGGAGCATGTTCAGTGAGCAGGACTGAGTTTGTGGTCAGGGAGCAATAGGTACTACAGCTCTCTGCAGGAGCCAAAGACTTTGCTGTGATGTGGAGGGCAGAGGGGGGCTGTACTTAAGAGCTGAGCTACTCTCTTCCATTGAGCACAGCTGGAGTGAATCCTTCGGCCTCAGTGGGGTTGAGGAGGGCTCAAAAGGGGCTGGAAAATGAGAGCCACTGCTATTGCTTCAGAATAGCAGCTGTAAGATAGTTCTTCCCTGGCATGCTGTTGTCCTGTTCCCTGTCAGAGACAGCAGTCACAGATGCCTTAATTTGCTGCACACTTCTTTCAATCAATCTTTGCCTAACTGGAGATTTTGTACTTGGTAGTCTGAAAGGACTATGGATTGGGACACTCCCTTGTCTTGTAGCTCATGAGTGCTGGGCCTGTCGTGGGCTTTGGGTGCTGCTGGCCCGTATTTCAAGTGCAGCATCCAAATCGCAGCACTGTCACATGAGCAGTGGTGGGTTTAATGGCTGGTGGGCTTAGTGGCTGGGTTACAGCCCTAAGAGGACTGTAAAAAACCTAGCAAAGGCTGGTGGGGCTGGAACCACCAGAGCCCTTTGATGCCATGCTCAGCCTGCCTCATCCTGCTGGCAACAACTCATTCTGCAAAGAGCTGCTGCTACCACCTGCCTTTCAGCGGCTCCTGGAGCACTTCTCTCCTTCAGCTCTCACCTTCAGAGCTTCGGACTAGGATGGGGAAGGAAACACAAAACAGACTTTAGCATAGCCTTAGGTCCACTGGGCTCAAGTTCATCAGCATGAGAATCATCCACAGCTGATTTTGAGCCCTACCACTGCCTTTCTTTTGCCCAGTGTCCTGCCTGACCAGAAGTCACTTCAAACAAAGGTCTGAAGAATGGTGTCTCTGTCAAAACATCGGTTCTCTGACTCTATCCCGTGGTTTGGGTAATGCATGTGGACTTGAAAATCTAAGATTGTGTCATGGCCAAGAAAACTGGTTCCAAAACTGTTTGAGCAATAAAAGGATTAACAAAGTCTTTTTAATCACAATTATGATCTATGCTGCAAATTGCTCCTAAAGCTTCCTTAATTCCTTTTCTATTCTCTTTTTAACTTTATTTTCTTTCCTTTGTGGTTTAGGAGCAATTTGCTCCTACACTGAAGTGTAAATGTCTGCCTAGGACAGAAGGAAACTGCTGATCTAGCACATAGATTTCAGCAGTAGATGGTTTTGTTTCACTAGAGCTTGGAGTGATGATGACAGATGTTAGCTCCTGCAACAGAGACTGCAGAAAGCTGCTCTGAAGCAGCCATCAGATCCATACACTTGCTAATCGAGTCACAGTAAAAGTGCTAAACTTCTCACTTCAAAAGTTTATCAGGTTTGGTGCTAGACCTCTAATTGTATCACCAACTGACATTTTTTGCATTCTCTTGGGCCTTTATAGTACAAGAGGCTGTGAGGTAAAAAGGTTTTGTAGATTTCTTCTGAAAAGGAAAACAAACAGTGAATACTTCTATTTTGTATGGCCATGATCCCATGGTTGGGCATCCCTTATTTTCATGATGATGCTGAAAGATATTTTTATGATAGTTTTATGGTGTTTAGTATATGTGTATGTATACCAAGAATAGTGCATCAGAGTATTTATTGACATTTGTTGATTTTAAGTATGTTTCAGCTCTGTTTGCTTAGGTGGCAGGTAGTCTGGGGTCCTGTCAGCAGAGCTAGCCCAGTCTCCGATGAACAGAGGCATCACACTTACATTCAGTGGTTATCAAAATTTTCAGTGTCCTTGCCAGCAAAACACACTACAGTACACTGAACTATCATATTTTTGGTGTCAGTATACCTGGACTATTGGCCACCCAAGTCTCCTGCCTTGTTTTGCATTGTCCTACTTCTTCCCTCCAAAGCTCTGGTCCCAGTGCTGTTTCTGCTGCAGCAGACAAAAGCAGTGTTTCCAAAGGGCAGTGCTAGGGAGAAAATCCATGTCCTGGAGTACACAGGGGAAGCACCACCTGTTCTGCCCTTGCCAAAAAGTCACAGCTCAGTAGCATCACTGCACATAGCAATGCCTCAACACCTAATAGCAGGTTCTCCACATTGCTGGGGTTCTCCAGCACCACAGGTTTCCCCTGGATCAAGTGTGGGCACATAATCCTATTTCTGTCAAATTAGCCACAGCACAGGATGATGTTTGGGCCAGCTTTATGCTTTTGTGTTGGGTTTCTGCTGGTGCTGGGAGGAGAGACGGTATATGACCTGGCAGAAAGCGTGAGTTGTAGAGGCAGTGATACCTCATCTGGCATAAAACCTGTCAGTACAAAATTAAGTCATCATTTTTCTTTATTTGAATTGGCAGCCTGAGTTCATTCTGGATCAGCACTTTCATCATGTCTGGCAACATTTCTGACAGAGTATTAACAGCCCTAAAGCAGGATTTACTGAGTTGTGGGACCACAAACTTATTGTTTGAGCTTACTCTGATAAAAAGGCAGGGAGCTACTGGGTGGAAGTTTTTACCAGGCTTCAGAACACTCCTACCCAGAGCAGTTTTCTGCTTAAGAACAATTTCCTACTTCATGAAAAAAACACCCTCAAAATTCCTATCTAACCAATAAACCCCACCCCAACACAGAAAATCCCTGGATTAAAGGATCATATGTAATTTTTGACACACTCCCCCAAATGAAACCTTTTGTGTAAATGGAAAAAAGAATCCTTTCATGGTGTAGAAAGTCAACAAAGCATAAATCACTATTTTGTTTGTTCTGTTGCTAGACATGCTGAACAAGAAACCACCACCAGACCTGTGAAATTCTCCCATTAATCCTACCAGAGTGATTATGTCCAATACTCTTGGAACAATGAAAAAATGTTTAAACATATTCCACTGACTGAAATGCAATATTTTCCTATTTACAGTAAGGATGATGTTACGTGCTAGTTAGACTACTTGGATTAAATGACTTTACATACCTTTTACTTTTCTCCTCATTTTCCAAAAATTATTTGAAAACAGAGTGGTTCAAAAACATAACATAGCTTCCAAAGAACAGAAGGCATTGGGTAAAAGTTTAGTCTTTCAATATTTCTATTTGCTACTGAATCCTTGAAGTAAACAAGCACTCTTTTACCCAGTTTCTGCAAAGCACTTGCCTTTTGTTTCAGACCCAGTACACGCAGCTGAATGAGGTAATGCCTACATCTCCTAGGCCAGGAATGTACTCAGACTGAGGACTGAAATAGGGTAGGAGGATAATACCTGCTCTTTTGTAAATTCAGGGTGAACTTCAGCTCAGCTTCCAGATTGCTGTGCTCAGAGGAAGGAATTAGGACTGCTTGTCTGAACACAAAAAATTGACTTCTTCAATTTAGGCACTGATACAAACTTCACATCAGTGCCCTCAAATGCATTCAAAACGCATTACGTATACACAAATATATGTTTTAAATTGTCTTGTGACAAAATTGCATCAGTTTAAATGAGTCAGTTAAACACTACCCTGTCCTCCATAAAAATACCTTTTTCAAATTCTTTCATTTAGAAGCAGGTGCTGAAATAGCTTTCCTGAGGTAGAAGGTGAGCAGATCCTGGTTCTGACTGAGCTACAGTGATCTTCTGAAAATATAAAAGAACCCCTCTGCACAGTGATCATAAAAACACAGGTCTGTTTCACTATTAGAGACAAAAATAATTTTCTTTAGACATCAACATCACACAGGTATAATTTTCAGAAGTACATTAAATAGTATTTATTGAGTTTGCAATTTCAGGGGCAAAGCTATAATCTCAGTCCCAGCTAATCACACACTGTGGCACGTCACCCTCATGTTCTTTCATCCATTCAACAAATGAACAATAACATGGAACATCATAAAGAGGGGGGTTGAGAAAAGCAACCCTATACTGTTTTGAAAAAAGGAAGCAAACTGAAGTCTTGGTCTCATTCACAAATACACTTGCCTTCTTGATTAAACACACTATGTTTTTATGGAGACTCAACCTCCTGACGTTTGGGAGAAGGTATGGGATGGTTGATCTGAAAGAAAGTAAAACTATGTAGAACACAGAGCTTTTCCATATGACCACAATAACAGCTAGATGGTTAATATAGACTTCAGACTGCAAAGAATTCCTCACAAGAGGCAAGTATGCTTTCTTCTTAGCAAGTCTTTGTGTCTGGACTGGTTCTGTGGGTGCATATGGTTAAAAAACCACCAAGGGCCTGCCTGTAAAATCCTGTGGCAGAGGTTGTTTTCATTTTCACCCTGGTGACCCTTCTGGATAATTAAAAAAGTCATCACATAATATACACAGAGATTTATATTTATAGAATAAATGGCAAAAGAGGGAATTAGATACAGTGACATTCATGTCCAGGCATAAGCAAACAAGATCCCTTGGGTAGACTCAGGGATTATTCACAGGTCCTTTAAGAAAGTCCTTTTCTCTGCATATGAGTCCTCTTGTTTTGCAAATGAGAGCCAGCAGGAGGTAAGAAATAGATGCTTGCTCTCCCTTAAACCATGGTCATGACCTTCAGAGAGGCAGGTTGGAACCTCCTTATCTTCTTCTTTAGTGCCTTTGAAGCTTTGATGCGACAGATTTTGGGCACTGGAGGAAGAGGCTTGGAAGAGGCCTGGACAGTCACAGATTGTCTGACTGAACCTTCAGGCCAAATAAGATCACTTTCATCCCCCTCATCATAGTCAAGGGCAAGGCTGCTACTGTTACTGCTGCCATCCGAATCGCTTTCACTGGACTCGCTGTCCCCAAATCGGTTGGTTGTGAAATCGCTGACCTCCCCTTCGCTGGTCTCTGCGATGGTGGAGTGAAAGAGGGAGGCGCACTCTGCAGAGTACTCGGAGTGGTCTGACTCGCTTTTGGCATAATCTCCGTGGCGCTGGCCCTTGGAGCGAGCCCTCATGCTGACAGTGCGCGGGACGCCGGCTCTCCTTGCCGGCTGCCTTGGCGCTCCCAGGCCAAAGCTGTGAGACAGGCCGGCCGGGTGCGCCTTGGCAGAGATCTCCACTGTGGACTGCCACCTGCGCTGCTTCTTCTTGTTGGCTGGGTCTAAGCACGCTGCTTCGAGGGAATACAGCGCATTGGCAGAGGCTCCGTAGAGCTCTGGCCTGGACGGCACAGTGGGGAGCCTGACCTGCACTGGGAACAGACTCGACTCTGAGCATGATCTGCCAGCCATGTCACCAGAATACGAAGGTCTCCGCATAAGGCTCTTCATTCCTTGTGGTCTTTGGAGCTGATTCCACTCAGCAGGCAGCTTGGTGGCCCCATGAGACCCTCTCATCTTCTCCATGCAGAAGGCTTGCTTCCCTGGCCGAAGTACCTTTTCACTGTTCCTCCTCTTTATCTTCACTGCCTTTGTTTTGGAGCTGGCAAACTTTACCCGGACTTGGTGGGATTCTGCAGGGACAAACTGAGCATGAACAAACTCAGCTCGTGCCACTCGTTCATGACCCCCAGCGTAAGCCGACTTGGCATTGCTACACCTTTTGATGGGCAGTTTTTTGGGTGGGACAGCTTTAGCATTCCAGGTGTCTGGGCTGGAGTCCTCCTGACACAGCTGTGAGTAGGACAAACTGCGCTCCACGCTGCTCTCTGTTGCTTCTGCCAGAGGAGAGCCTCTTGCTGCTGACTTGGCAGGATAACAACTATTCACAGCTGATGGCTCTGTGTCAGGCCGAGTGGATGACTGCTCTTCATTCATACAGCTCATGGTCTCCTGCTGCTTGGCACATTCCCCCTCTGGCACCTCTCTTGACAGCTTCCCTTCAGCTTTGTTACTTTCCAGAGAACTCGTCTGTTTTTCCAGCTGGCTATTGCTGCTGTTAATTTTCACTCCACCGGTGCTGGGGGTTATAATGAGTCTCTGGTGCATTGCGGCTGGCTGGCTCTTCGGTGAAACCCACTCACTGGCCTCAGCCCGACTGCCCCCTTTGCATCTCGTCAGCTGCAGTAATTTATTGATGTAACCCCCTGGCTTGGCCTCAGTGGTTGGCCTGGTCTTAATCAAGCTGGGACCTATCATACTAGGCATAGGTTTGCTGGGAGGGGCTTGGAAGTCTGATTCTGGGGATGTTCCCACCAGGGAGAAAAGGGGACTCTGTAAAGCCACTGCATGGAGGGGGCTTGGGTAAGGATACACATCAATGCCATTCTTGGAGACCAAGTCATTCTGGAATTTGGGGTCCATGCTGAGCAAGTGCATGTCTCCATTATGGCACAGAGGCAACATGGACTTGGGATCCATTTCTTTCTGAAATCTAGTGTCCGCTGGAATGAGTCTTTCCAAGTCACCTATACAGTGGATGAAAATAAACAACCTAATTAAATCAGAGACAATCAAATTCAACCTGGTTCATGCTAGAAGTGCTATTTCAGAGAGATGTGATAGCTTTTACTAAAATCAGTAGCATGGATAAAGAAAGTAATTTCAGCCTTCTAAGGTCATTGAATTGCTTTAAAGCTTTTATCACCTAAGCATAACAGAATTTAGAATGCCTTTTAATGCCAATAATAAAACTCTTACCTTTGCAGGAAATTTAAACTTTGCTACTTGGATGAAAGTAAATCTGTGCATATATAAAAGCGTTCTAAAATGTCACAGACCAGCAGGACCCCAACTAGACAAAAACAAGGGACTATTTTTATTTCTTAACAGAGAAGCCATAGAAGAATGAACTGAAGAATCTTTATCTTCACAGAGGAAAAAAATCTGAGCCTAACTACCCAGGCAAGTGGGGAGTGTACTCCCTGAAGATGACATTCATAGACACCAATTCAGATCTCTTCAATTTTGGAGTACTGTCAAAGTTGCTGTAATTTACTCTTGACTGCAGCACTCTCCTCCCAAAAACAGCTCCTGTGCACAGAAAGGTGAGGCTGTGTTCTTGTGTGAAGAAAGGTTGTTCCATCCAGACGTCATTCAATAGAGCACTATGGTGCTATGTTATCTCTGGGACCAAGAATACTGGAACCAGTTAGCTTGGATTTGTCTGTACTACAAAGCAGACTTCACTGCCAACAAATCCTCAACTAACCAATTTCCTGGCTGCTTCATGCTATCATGAAACTCAACCATCACATTCAACCACACCATTCACAAGCTATGTGAATAGTCACGTGATGACTATCTATGTCCTGTGACAGGAAGCTTTTAAAAGACTCAAAAATTTTGGGGTGGTCTGCAGTGTCCTACCTATGCATAGACCTGCCACGCAAAGGTTAGGATGATGATTTCTCTAACAATTTCATAATGAAAATTCTCTAGGAAATTGTTGGCAGTGTGTAATGGTGCGCTCTTGTGCAAACAAACCAGGAAGGAGTCAAAAGCATGCTGTGCTTGCAGTGTCTCAGCAAGCTTTCTGCTTGCCACTGAAAGAAAAGGCAATCAGTCTGTACTTGCAGTTTCCTCTAAGGAGAGGAAAAGATAAATTTCTTCCCCTCTCCAAATGATGATTTTCTGAAGTAAAACCTTGCTTCACTTCCTGCAATCTGGCTAACTTTGTAAGAATTGTTTCTTTAAGACTATACCCACTACTACCCCACTACTTCTGTTTCTCACTGTGAATGAAGTAAGAGGTTGTAGCCAGGAAGAAGGGCTGAAGGAGGTCTGCAGTCTCTATCCCACACCCCTGCTCAGTATCAAGGGAAAGCTGGACAGTGAACAGTTTGGCTCTGTGGTTTTGATCCATTCTCACTTTCTGTATTGAAAATGAGTACTATACATTGATTAAACATGGCTAAACAAGGTCCTAAAAATAATAACCAGGAATCTGCCCTTCTCTTGAATGAAGAATCCAGTTTTGCCATCAATTACCTGTGGAAACTGGCCTTGGTCTGGACCTGGCAGGAGTCCCAGAAACATCTCTGCTAGCTGCAATCCGACATCCATCGGTGACATAGGTTCCCTGCTGTTGGAAGCTGGTGGTGTGCACAGTAGTTTCATCTGCAGACTTGGGTCGGTAATCAAACACACTGAGCCTCGCTTTAGGGTATTGAGAGCTGGGCAAGAGACTGGTGTGGGAGGAGGAGATGGACTCACTGTACACAGAGGTGCAAGAATTGGAGAGTGAGCAAGAACCACCGTCACTCAGGTCATAGAATCCTGCAGAGTTAAAATAAATAGGATATTTCATATTTACAGTAACTAAACATACTCTGTAGAAGAAAAGTGCAGAGAATAAAATAAGTCTTCATTTGCTATGTACCACAAGCCTAAATTTATGATCATTTATTAGGAAACATTAGCAGAGGTATACTCTAATTCAACCAGCCTTTACTGGGCTTCTCCATATTTACTTAGGCCCTGAGCCAGCTTGGCATACACATGCCTGCTTAGCTCTGAGGGTGGGATGGGATGAAGAGTAGCACCATCATGCCCAGGTCTTCACTGGAGAATGTCTTTGGGGACTATGATGCAACTGGTGTAAGACAGGGACCTCTGACACTGTTGTAACTTTTGCTAGGTGCATACAAGCACAGATTGGATGGGCAAGTAGAGTAAAACTAGCCTGTGATCAGAGCGGCCAAGTCTATGATAGCTGGAATGTCTAAGGGCAGAGAATGGAGACTACATTCCCTCTCCAGGTCTTGAGATCATTTCCAATTAATTGTGGAAGCATTAAAAAAGGCTTTGTATAAATTCAAGGTAGGAAATTTTATTATTCCTCTCTGTAACAGAGAAGGAATATTTTCTGTTGAACTATGTGCATGTGCCTAAGCGCACAACTCCTGAACTTAAGCACATAACAGAAACTTGCACTTTTTATATGCACTCTAAGTACCAGGCTGCAAATCCATATGCTGTATAAAAAAAAAATTTAAAAAAATTTCCTTTTCTCACTGAAGACTTGAGGCTTTACAAAAATTCTGTTTAAAAGAACCACTTTCATTGTCTCTGACTAGATAACAGAAACCGGTTTTAACAGACATCCTGGCTATAGAAGTCTGCAGTACAGCTCTCTCTGTGAATCAGATCAGAAACCTGATACCCAGTATCTTTCTGTCCATGAGAGCTTTACTCTGTTGGGGTAGTTTTCCTTAGTGTCTTTTAATAGTGCTGTTTTGCTTCTACATAAATTCATTTGACTGGAGCACTGCAATAGTGATTTTCAAAGCCCTAGTGAGGTTCAGAACCCTTCCTGGATTCAAGCAGAGCCTTGATATTGATGTTGGTCTCCCTCACTTCTTTTAAGTACTCCAGCCATTTTGCCAATGGTCCTTCTACACTGCACAAGGTAATTAATAAGTAAATCTGTCTCCTTCTCCTTCCAAGTGTGGCTACAAGGTTGATTTAAAAAAAAAAAAAAATCCAGTAAGAATACTGCTTGAGTGAGTGAGCACTTTCCAACTAAATCAACTTTGCAGGAGGAATTTCTAGCAGCTCTGTGAGCCCACTCTGTGCCAGATGACTATTATCCACCTCAGCCATGGGGCACTGTTTCTAACCAAACAATACAGAGAGTATTGCTTAGCAGTTGACACTCTTCAGTTCTCCTAGCACCATATCCCTGGGAATAAACAGCCAAGTGCACATTACCTGAGCTGGGCCGGCTGTCACTATCCAAGTATTCACTGGAGGTCTTACTGACGTCCAGTTTCAGCTCACTTATTCGCTGGTCTAGCTGATCCAGGTGGCTTTTCAAGCCGACATCCTGTCTCCTCAAACGAGACTAAATCAAGGGAAGAAGGAGGAAATGAAGAATAATCACAGTTAGAATCTCAGCAGCAATGCATGAACTCAGGCCACCTGTGCCAGCAAAATTCTATTCTCATGAAGTGTTTTCCTTAGCTAAGGACTGTTGCAGTTGGCTCTCTGTAACAAGACTGACCTAATGGACAAGGACAAAACATTTCATTTCTTAGTATATATTGTATACTTATATATATTGTCTTCTGCCCAGCTAAACATGTTCTCAAAACTCACTCTGAAGATACTTATTTTAACTTTTGGCTTTTTTGTTACACCCATGGCAAGAACTGTGTCTCTAAATAGGACAGAAGTCTTTTAACTAATTAACATATTCTTATTGCACTGCACTTTGCCATACACTGCCTCTGAGCTGAGAAGGAGATAAATGTTATGGATTGCCTGCACGAACTCTTAAGATCTGCCGGATGCAAGGAAAGCGCTATGGTTGAGGTATCTCACTGCCATACCAAGCACAGGCAGCATACCCACTCCAGTAAAACCCTTGGCTTTGATGACATGTCTGAATAGTTGAAAGGATAAACTGCAAGAATTGTGACATCTATTTTACTGCAAGCTTTCCTTGCTTGTCTTGTGGCCAGTTATTTCCACGCACTTCCTGCAAGGAGAAGGTGACATTTGAATATGGTGGGAATTTAAATTTAAAAAAAAATTAAAATAAATGGCGTCTGAAGCTTGTGAATAATCCTTCAGAAGCCAGCAACTAGATGTGTTGCCTACTGCAATCACTGACCAGGCTGATCTGAGGTAACAGCTCCTGCAGTTGCTCCCTCAGTATTTATGCTGTCAGCTTGGCGGGGCAGATGGCCAGGCATTAGGTACCAGCCAAAAGAACCACAGTTGGTTTCTGTCATAAACTCTCACATGGCACTTGGCAAATTATCTAAAGCCCAGTCACTATTTAGGCAGCTTCTAATAATATCCCACCTCACCATCCATCCTACAGTACTTTACAGAAAGGTGGTCTCTTGAAGTTGGTTGTAAAGTTGTGCTCAAAGCCCTCAAGGGGATGGGTTTCCACTCATTAATGGTAAGAAAAACATTAAGATTCTTCTTTATGTGTACATTTCATATTTAAAAACACAAGTGGCAGTTCTAGCAGCATTTTCAAACTCAAATAAATATATTAAAAAAAAGCTAGGTCCCTTGAACAAATTAAAGTATCTTAAAAATTAAATGACGTGCAGAAAATCAAGATCAGTATGTACACATTTTTGTCTCTGCATTCCTTTTGCACGAATTATTCAGCTTTTAACATTTGCATAGGTTTCTCCATAGTTATAAATACTAAAAGAAAAGAAAGCTAAGATCCTAAGGTATTCAGTAAATTATTAGAAATTGTAAGACAAAAAATACAGATGTCCTGGGTTTCACAAGAAAACTCTTGGGGCTGGTGATGCTGCTGAGTAGAAAAAAAATATATATATTTTTAGCATGCTTTTACAGAGAACTGGAGGAACGTATAAGACACAAGAAATAAAGGCCCTTTTTGTTAGTCACACATCTAGAAAAGTTTAGACTCAAGAGGCTCATTACTGCTTCCTAAGAAAATCCATAGTGATTTTCCCTCTTCCTGTTTCACATAAACAAAAAAAAAGGGAAGAACTGGATAATAAAGAAGATTTTCTGTTCCATCTGAAGGATGAATGTATGACCTCCTCATTACTTCTTTATTTCATGGTAAAAAAGCAAAACCATGCCGTGCCTTCTTCAATCCCACCTACTCAGGAAATCACAAAGTTTTGTTTTCATGGCTGGAATTAATTGCTTAATGATTAATGTTTTGCCAGCCAATCCCTCAGTCTGTGGTTTCTGATTAATGACAGAGAGGCCACAAGGCTCTCAGGTATTCAAACACTATTTATTATACCTCCAGGTTCTGTCTGCGCTTTCACAGCATTTTAACCAATACACATGATTTACATCATCGTTTTTAACCCTTTTATGGTGCCTCACACCACTGGGTTTTCACATTTCCAGCCACAGCCATAGCTTTGATCTTTCAGTTAACTACTTCTGCATTCTAAGAAGAGAGGCATTCCTCAAACCATTTGGATAAGAATGACTTTTCCGGTGGGTTTGTTCCAGGCTGTTGTTGCTCCAATACCCACACTAGGCAGCACTCAAAACAGTAAACCCTAAACACACTCTTTCTCAATTCACAACATGAATTTTACATGTGACAAAACCTTGCAGGTAAAACCATCTGTTTGCTTTGGGCAATGCAGCTGTGAAGACTTCTGGACACTGCACAGTGTGAGATCAAAGTTCCCCAATCAACTTGTACTATCAATGGACTACCGTTTTGGTGAGCCAAATCTGGGGTATCATCATACCACCCATTTGTTAGAAGGAAGAACACTCTCTGAAAAGCAGGTTCATTTACACCAACACAAACTGGCACAGCAAATCAAAGCACCAAAACCCACAGGTCATACTTGACTATTTTTCTCAACTATAATCTCTTCAGTCAAAGGGGGAGTGTTGATATTTCTTGGCTGTAGATTAGCATCCTATAATTCTATTAATCTGACTTCATTCTGGAATGCACAAAACGTAGCATTCTTTTCTAGTTTTGACCATCTAGAAGTTAGTCACCCCTGGGTCTTTTTGTAACTGGTGCAAAGCAGCCAGCTTCAGAGGAAAATTATTATCATCTATCTAGACACTTGTAATAGACCAAGGTGAATTCCTTCTGGAAGGACCTCTTTCTCTCAGCTGATAAAATTTTAAGTTTGTTTATTTAAAAAAATATAAAATTCCTGGTTTAAAAGGTGTTTTCTTCTATTTAAAATTATCTGAAGGGAAAAAAAAAATCTGTGTAAAATGCAGGGTACCAAGTGTTTGATTTTTTCTCTTCAGTATAATGTGTCCCTTCTCACATTTTTATAACATCGTAAACCACCTGAAAGCCTGCAAAACAAAATCATCAGATTCAAATCAAATAAATTTAGGTTTATAAATATGTCCTCTGAGGAAAGAGCTGAAAAAATACTGGATGTTGCAGCCTTTGATCTCCACCTACACTGACAGCGATCATAGATTTCTTTCCTTACATTAGTCTGAATTTGCATCTCTTCTTTTTCCTCTATGTGACCATGATACCGTTTGGCTAAGAGAAGTTTAGCACCTTCAGGATCTCTGATAGTGGGTGGCATCACTTAACTCTGCTCCTCTTCTGCTACAGAGTTGACCCCACCTGTGCTGTAGTAATTTGCAGTTGCCAGAAAATACCCTGGCCACCAAAAAGAGCCACTGGTTGGGGCAAAAAAGGGCGTGACTGTTAGAGGCAGCAGACTGCCTACAGCAGAGTGTTAGAAAGGCCAGCTGATCACTGTCTCTGGTAAATGTTGTTGGGGAAGGGACTGGGATTCTGGAATGGCATCTACACATGGAGCCTACGGCATTTGATGGTTCTGCTCTATTATTCCCAATAGTTGGACTTGAGTTCTTAAGGGTTCTGCCTCCGCTCTTCTGTTACTCACCCTACCATTATAGGAGAAGCCTGGCTTGACTTTTTATCTGCCTTGTTTCCATTGCTAAGATGACTTAAGCCACCTTCAGCTGACACAGCTTTCTCATTTTATGTTGTGAGAACCAAACTTTTTATGAATTAAACTGTGACCATGCCAAAGCTCAGGGCTACAGTCCTCCTTGAAATTTCGACCAAGGTGCACTGCAAGGCAAAGGTACATTTACACTGTTAATGAGTTTCTCAATCTGAAAGCTTACAGAGCAGCAATCACATCCTCTACCATCCCCGGGTCAACAACAGTGATGAAGACATAACACTTCTTGAGCAATGCTGTGCTTTGCATTTTCTGATGTTTTCAGCTTTAACTTCATTTTCTGAGATCATGAACAGAATTTTCATGGGTTTTGAGTGCAATACACTGCTCATGAGTCACTGAGAAAGTTTCCAGACTGTGATCACTGAGAAAGTTTTCAGACTGTGGTCACTGACATCCTAGATCTGTGAACTACTTCTAACAGGACTGTGAAAAGCCTGTTTTCAACTGGGTTTACTTTGCTATTAAGGAGCTTTGAGGTATGCACCTCTACTCAGATATACATCTGCAATTTGCAGGGGGGAAAAAACCAATAAAGGTACCAGGGGGCCTGACAAGTAAAGACTGAAAAGCCTCCAGCAGCCATGGGTCAATCAGAAGAGCTTTGTATCGCTACTTTAAGTATTCACACACTGTATTTTTGCTGAAGAACCTGTCCCTGGATTTATGTAGTTCTGAGTCATCCCTCTCAAACTTTATGAACACTTCCCTCCCAGGCATCCCAAGAGACACGTTACCCATAATTGCACTGGCACCTACTGGCGAAATCTGTCCCTCTCTGGAGGTGCAGAGTTATTCTTGAGTCCACTCAACTCCTACATTCACAAAGGGTAACAATTAAAGGCCTTTTTCTCCTTCCATTTTAATGGCTAGTTTCTCCCACGTCCTTGGAAAGCCTTGTAAAGTGCAAGTAAAGTCCTGACAAGTTAATCTTCTATTTGAATATTTCATTTGAAAAATATTAAGACAAATGAATAATTAAAGCACAACAGCTAACATGAAAAAGAGTACAGTCACTATGATCAGAGCTCATTGTGTGATTCTGTTATCCTACTGGCCCAAAACAGGCAATAAATGCCTTCGATTCTTTTGTTTAATTAAAAAAGTAAAAAAGTAGAGCCATTACTTAAGATTATCAAAGATGGGTAATCAAGTGGCTGGCTGTCCGCTTGTCTCGTATTTTCTTGATTTAATCAAGATATGCCTGCTGCTGTATTTTCTCACAGTGGTGGCTAGGTTTCCCTGAAGGTTAAAGCCCATTTTATCCTGAGATGCTGCCTGATAAAGATGCCTAAGGGGAGCGAACAACCGTGCTGTTTTCACACCTGATTGATGGCCAAGACTTGCATCAGTACAGCGAGGGAAAGGATTCTGAATTAAGTCTGAGTTTAGTGAAGTGTGTAATTGCCTATACTAGAGATTAAAGCCCTCTACCCTTTGATTGTTGTCTCACCTATGAAACTCGTTTCAGCTACAATTCAGATTTTTTTTCTTTTTTTTTTTAAGTTTCAAAAAAACCCCTGTAGAAGTGGCCGGTGTAGCACTTCAAATACAAGGTCTGGCATCCAGTTATTCTTCCCTTTTGATCACGCAATCCGTGGAAAGAACAAAGTACTCCCGTCCCACGAAGCGTTTCCCGGCAGATCGACTCCCACGGGCGCCCAGCCGCGCGGGCACACATCGGTGCGCGCACACAGGTGGAGGCACAGAGGTGTGCGCGCACACGCCCACCCAAAGCCCCGAGCGCTTATACAGGTGTATCTCACCCCGCGTGTCTCTTGATCTCCTATGCAAACGCATGGCTGCTGCCATTGCGAGCTGAGCGCTGTATTACTGAAGTTAATCATCGCCTACTCCTCGGCTCCGATGAATGAGCGGTGCCGGGTTAACAACTTCTCGCCAGCGCTCCCGCTGGCACAGCGCCCGCCACCAGCACTGCCGGCTCCCGGCCGCCCAGGTGAGCCCCGCCCGTCATAGCGGCTGTGGCAGGGCTCGCCCAGACCGCCCCCGGCCCGGCCGCTCGCCCCTGCCCACGGAGGAACCGCGGCCGGCGGGGCGGGAGAAGCGCAGGGGCCGCGGCTGCAAGCGCCCTGCCCGCCCTCGGTGCCGGCACGGCGCCGGCGGCTCCCGAGGGGGAGCCGGGTGTCTGGCAGCCCAGGGGCGCTTCCCTCCGCCCGCGCTCGGCACCGCGGCCGGGCTCCCGGAGCCAGGCAGCGGGGCAGCGGGGCATCCCGTCCCCTGCCGTCCCTTACCAGCTGCTCCTTCAGGGCGGAGAGGGTGGCCTCCAGACGGTGCTCCTTACTGTGGGCGGACAGGGGCTGCTGTTCTCCGCCCGCCGCCGGCCGCTGCGGCATGGCCAGGGCGGCCCGCACCAGCTCCCGCTGCTTCTCCCGCAGCACCTGGAGCTCCTGGAGGCCGGCGAGGGCCGCCTGCAGCCTCTCGCCCACCCGGCCGCGATCCCAGCCGCCCGGCCGCGGGGCGCCCAGCAGCATCGTCAGTGCTGGGCCGCGACACCGGCCATGGCAGGGGGGCGGAGGGGAGGATGCGGGGCTGCTCCAGCCCCGGGCCGTGCCTGCGCTCAGGTCCGCTCGCCCCGCTCCGCCGCTGGCACCGGAACGAGTGAAGCGGGGCCGCAGCGGCTCCTGCGGTTTTGGAGGAGAGGTGGGGACGGGGGAGGGAGAGAAGGAGGGCGGGAGCGAAGGGAAGAGGCTGCGGCTCCAGGCAGTGCCGGGGCCACCTCTCGGGTGGATACGCGGGGAAAGGAGCCAGTGCCCAGCGCTCCCTCCGCCCCGCGCGGGGGCGGCTCCTGCCTGCCCCATCCGTGTCCCTGCCTCTGCCCGGGGGGCTGCCCTCGCCTCGTCCCCCGCCCCAGCAAAGAGGGATGGGGCGCCCGCCCTCTCCCGGCAGAGACAGGGGCCGGCGAACCAGCACATAGCGCCGGGGTGAGAGCGCCCGTCTCGGCCAGGAGTGAGCCCCGGCGATGCTGCGGAGACCGGAGCCGAGCCGGTCGTCCTGCCTGCAGCCTTGTGCAAATTAAAGTGATGCGAGGGCATGGTGCGGTGAGAGCTCGCGGGTGTAACAACGCTTCCTTCGCAAGAACGTGGCGTTTGTGACTCTGTCCCTTCCCCTCCCGGCTGGTGGCATCAGCCTTAGGTTCAGGTGGTGCCTCCTGCCAGGTTCAGGCATATCACTGGCACTCCTTATCTTGCTCTCCAGAAACCGACCCAACTGAGATCTCACTGCACAACGTCGCTGTCTTGTACTGAATTGTTGATTCTCACTTTGGAAGCAAGGCAGAGCCCTGTCTTGTGAGGTCAAGGTGTACCTCACTCCCCTCTAAAGTCACTTGAAAGGCTTAGGATGTGCTTTGAATGGGACGTGAAAACACAGTTGGTCATGGAAATTCAAGACCGTGGTGCTGTTGATACCAAGAAATGTCAGCGTTTAAAGCTCCCAGGAAAGGCAGCTGCAGCTTCTTCAGAGGTAGTTGGTTAGCAGGTAGCAAAGCTAGAATGCATAGTCTGTAGTGATGCAGTAGGGGAGAAGAAACTCTGATACCAAGAGTCTGATGAACACAGTAGAGACTATGCTACAGGAGATATAATTTTTCTGCTGCCTACACAGAAATAGGAAGCATCTACAGATCCCAGGATCACTGTGTGCCACACTCTTGATTGACATGTCAGGAAAGGTGTATTATTCTCCATGATGCAGAGATCACGTGCAAAGCCCATCTGTCCATGATTATCCTCTGTTCACTCTGCAGCATATCTTCAAAAGCTAGCACACTTTAATTTGAATGCTACTTTGTGCTGGGATACAAGTTGGATGAGTGGGAACCAGTTGCTCTGTCATGTGTTCTTCAAGTAGTCTCTTCTCAACACCCCGTGTGGGTGGCTGTGTCCACCACTGGGACTGCAGCCAGCTTATCCTTTCTTGTATCAGTCTCCAGCTTTAGGAATGTTGAAGTACTAGAGTAATGTCAAATCCACCTCCTGCTGGGGGCAGAGGGGCAAATTATTCATGTGTCTGTTCACAGAGTCCTGTGCAACACATTATTGGATAGTCTCAGTAAGACCCAAGCCTTGCTTTCACCGTGTCACTTTCAAAAGTTTTCCTGTAGCTTGAAGATTTGAGAACAATATTTACCTTGCAAAGTTGAACTATGTCAGAAGGGGTCCTGAGAGGTCCTACTCTGACAAATTGTGTGGGAATATTCACAAATATCTCCAGCTGCAGATGGAACAAGAATGACTGGTGGTGATACAGTGCTTAGTTAAAGTGTCTATGTGGTATGATTTGTGTGACATCACCTTAGTCATGAATAGTCATTTTTTGTTGTTGTTGTTGGTTTGGTTTTTTCTCTTTAATGAATACCTTTGCTTTTCTTCCTTAACCATTCATCTCATTGAACTCCCCTGTGCAGAACAATGCCTCAGTGCCATGATGAATGAACTATTCATCTACAAGGTGGAAAGAAAAACTGAGTCCAACACTGGAATGCTCTTGAAGGTGCTGACAAAAGATAGCATGAAATTCTGCCACCTCTCAGATGGAGGGGGGCAAAGAACCAAACAACCATCACTGTGCGGCATGTGGCAAGAATCTTGCAAAATGCCATTGCAGCTATGAGGAGTGAAGCATTTTTGTAAATCACTTGGCTTGGCACTTGTTAAAACAGACATACAGCGCAGTTCCTTATTTCATTCAAACCGTGTTCTAACATGACCAAATACGAGTCACCAACACAACTGCCATTTAGTATATACTTGCTAGGAGAATTAGATATTGTAAGGTCATATGTTTTTCTTTTTTTTCCTTCTTTCCCTTGCAAGGAACTGTTATCCCGTGCTCTTTGTTCTTCCTCTTCTTTCATCTTTTTATCTTTTCATACATTAAATCCCAAATGGGCTATATCACAGCAGTATCTTTGTTCTAATCAGCTTCCTTATTATCCCGTCTGTTATACTGATTATTTTCTTCCGTAGAACCCTTATGATGTCATTTAATCTTTTCAGAATAATCAACAAATACCTTGTGTTATCTGATTTCTGGGGGAAAGAATAAAAGGTGTGAATCGCCCCCAGATTTAAAACCATGTGATTATGTGGGGGAAGGGTAGTGGTAAAAGTGAAAGTTTCATAGCAGGGACTTAGAAAATTTCTGCTATTCTTAATTATTCACAGAGAAGAATATTCAATATTGATACTCTGTAAAGTTTTACTAGACTTTAAGAATTACTAGCATCACTAGACTTTAAGGGTTACTTGAAAAAAGTTAGTAGTCTACAGGTAACACCTTATTTTGCTGCCTAGCTTTAGCACACTGAATCCAAATGCTTAAATGTTGCTTGCACTTTTCAGGAACCAAAAGGTTTGACTTTTCATTCACATTACTTTAATTCCATTAATTTCAGAAACATTGCTCTTGATTTATGTAAGACTTAGAATAAGATTTCTGTTTTCCACCTACAGATCCTGAGGTAAAAGAAATTTTATGAAAAAGCTGCAGTGAAGGAATGATATGGTTACAAAATCAGACACCAAAACAGTAGGAAATAAAGCAATTCATCTACATAACCTTATTTAAGTTCTGATTTGTATGATACTATTACAGTGTTGTTCTATGGGTCTGTTCCTCAGTAAGTGTATAGAATGACATATACTACTCAATGTTCTCTGTCCTTGTGCTCCAACCTATGTCTTATTTACTGCAGATCATTTAAGCTGTGCTTTGCACGCAGAATTTTTTGTGTTTTAAAACTATACTTAGAGTTCTAGTTGTTAAGTGCCTTACAGTATGAATGAATGAATGAATGGTGTCTTTATAATATCCCAAAAAGTATAAAGCTGTGTTTGTTTAATAAGGGAGGACCTGAGGCACTGAGTTTCATTACAAAAATGCTCGTTCATTTTGGGTGCCACTGGAGATGCCTTTGGCCTTAATTTTCAGCATACTTACTATTATACAGTTAACATATATCCATTTTATTGTTCCAAACAGAGTTCCCTCTAACTTCATTTCCAGTTCTGAGCACTCAGCACTTTGGCAAATTGAATACTGGGTATGCTAATTTGAATCCCTACAAAAACGAGGAATAGAATTAGTGCTTCTCATATGGAGACAGCTTGGGTGTGCCTGCACCTGTGGTAGAGACATGCCCTCAGAGCCTCATAAACTACCAGAAAGGAGGCAGGTGTTATTTACCCTCTTTGGCAGATGGAGATGTACAAAGAGGTTAACCCTTATACACAGGATCAAACAGGAAATCTATGGTAGGAATTGAAATTGAAGCCAGATAATTCATGTGACCACAGAAATTACTTTACTCCCTGTTTTGTGGATGCATATTAGCCAGTTTATGTGGGACTAAAGTTAGGGAAAGGACAATATTTATTGACCTCCAGATGTGTTTAAAAGAAAAGTAGTTGAATGTTTGCTTTGGATGAAGTCCAAAGTACACAAAACACTTTGGTGTACCACACAACTTCAAGAGCTAAATTGCAGTTTGCTTCCCACATTTGCTTATGTTTTCTTGTGAAAAATAATTCAGAGGGTGTTTTTAGTAACATTTCCTTATCTAGGGATATAAAGTCTCCCTGCATAGGCTTCATTCCCTGTATTTCAGTTGTGTTTTTAGTCTGTATTGACATTGGCATGTGTGGCAGTAGGTGAGGATGAATCTACTTGTTTAGGACTGTCTCTTGACATGACAGAAACTCAGTGCATACACCAGCATCCTAACTTTGCTAGCTAGCCTCTCTGTCCTCTTGTTGTCCTGTTGTTTTACTCTAATATTTGCCATCTATCCTGCAAGGGTTTTATGCAGAGACACTGTTTAAGGGGGTCTTCTGAGCTGTTGACATCTGGTGGATATTTAGAAGGTTAGTTGGAGGATGCAGAACAGTCACTTGTGGATTAAGGCAAGTCTAACACAAGCCATTATCTTACTCAAGGTAAGGCAAAGTGCATTTTTTGTACCTGTCACTCGTGTTCATTGTATGCCCAAGACATGTACTGAGCATACCTTTTATGTAAAAAGACTGAGGCATTGCTTAGCAGTACATGGTTCTGTTAAAATGTGGTTTGGAGACTTCTGCCAGTTTTTGGAAATGTTAAATTCTATCATTAAGAATATCCTGAAAGTGTAGTAAACCCTTATGTTGCCTACACAGGGTAGAGTTAGTTCTGTGCCTGAGAATACATTGTAGTGTGTGTGTCCCTCTGTGAGGTGACTCTAAGTAAATTGCCATCATCCAGGCATTTTGTCTAATTAGCAGAACAGCTGCCTTTGAAAACATTCTTCTTAAGGTCTGATGTCTTGAGGATTATTTAATTAGAAAGAAGCAAATCACTGGTGTAAATGGCTCTTTGTTGAATTCAGAGAATTTGGTTTGAATTGAAAAAAATTACTTTTTGAACTATAGCTTACATGGTAATGGATAGGGAAAAGGAAGTGAGAGTGTAGCTCTCACAGATACAGCTTCTATGACAAAACCAGATTCTGGTTGATGGAAGTCTTTAGAAGGAGGAATCCTCTAAAAACATGAGTAAAATCCTGTCTTCAGCTACCAGGGATTAAGAGACATCCATCTGTTTTTGTGCTTATTTCTGTTTATTTTTCATGGGGTTGTAGATTGATTCTCTTGTGACACTCCCAGCAAAGTGGTGGGGGTTGCAGGGGAGGGAGGAGGGAGGAGGTGTTGCTAAGGACGGTCACAAGCTTAGCATGAAAGTGCTTATTCTTGTCTCTCTCCGGTTTATGCCCTCTAACTGAAATCTTTGTAGCTAAAAGTCCATAGTTTGGACCGTGTAAAAATTTGTGCTTATCCATAAATTGGTGGATAGATAGGCAAACTGGGGAGGCACATGAGCAAGTGTTGCACAGATGGGGCCCTTGAGGAGCACAAAATATGCAGGAGAGTGGAAGGGATCAGAAATTCAGGTAGAAAGAGTGGCACACAGTAGCCAGAAAGAGTCTGAAGACAGAAGTCCAAGAGTTAAGCCCAAAAATAGGGTAACAGTATTTAGAAGGAAATGGGGATGTGGAAGCCTAATAGAAAATGGGGGAAAAAAAAGTCATGCAGTTTGGTGAGACTGTAAAGGCTTGACATCCTAATTGGCAGGAAAGAAGGTGAAGCACTAGGAAATAACTTGAACTGCAAAAGGTCAAAAGCCCTTCTCAGTTCTGAAGGAAGGAGCCAGGCTGGCTGCTTGGGCTGGGGTTCAGGCAAAGAGGAAATGGAGGCATGGCCATTCTGATGCCCCTGTAGCCTTGGCTTGCTTTGTCCAGCCCTCCTCTGATGTGGCTTGTAGCCTTGCACTGGATTGTGCTCACTTGGTGCTGCCTGCCCTTTCTCACCTCAGCTTCTGCTAAGAACAGCTGGCAGGTGAATGCTTGCCAGAAATCAGGCACACAAAGCCAGGACAGTCTGCCTTGTGCTGTTACATCAGAAGCCAAGGAGAATAATGATTGTTTCTCCACATTGAGTGATACCTTCTTTAACACCTATGGGTCTCACTCATTGGCATCCTGATGAAAATTCAGAACTGCCTACTAGTCAATCCTGATACTAGTACTTAATTCTCTCTCATGGCCTCCCTGCTCTCCATGTTTCTTCCCACCAATTGCAGCTTGCATTTTTTCCCCAGAAAACCTCACTTTCTTCCAGTCCTCCTGATTTCCTGTTGGCTCTGCAGCAATATTTTTCTGCCCTCATTATAATTCATAATGCTTAGCAAGTTAGCATCACATGAAGATTTAATTATAATCTTGTTTAAAACCCTCTTCTTGATTGTTAATATTAAATGTGAATTCCATCTGTGTTGCAGTACAGTTGCAGACACTCCTCCCAGTTTGGTTCTTGGTCTTCATTATTGCTTTTCTTTTACTTCATTCCCTTCAACAGCTTTTTTAATATAGGTGATTACGTTTACATATCCAAGCAGCCACCTCCTCTCTTTGTATGCCAGGTTACACCAAGTGATTTGTAATCCTTCACTCCAGGGTCTGCTCTCATTCTTATATATGCAGTTTATTTTTACTTGTGGCCTTTTCTGCTATTATTGGACATATTTTTATATTGCACAGCTGACTTCTAAAAATATTTTGAATCACAGTGCTGTTTGGTTGATTTAACCATTTATCATTTTTATTTTCCTCTAGTTCAAGGGATCATAATTTTCTTCTTTCACTTGCCCAGCATTAGTAAGAAGTTAATCCATCAAAGCCCTATTTAAACCAATTAGATAATTGTTGTTCCATTGCTTTTTTTCACACTGTACGTTTCACATCAGATTCTTAACCAGCATGGTGGATTTGTCTTTTCATCATTCTTTGTGTGTGTATGTGTAATATTCTATGATATTTCTGTTTTCCAAATTCCATACTTCTCTGAAAAACAAAGCAAATCCTGGTGCATGTGAGATCTGAGTCTACCTCTTTGAAAAAGGAGTGTGTTTTCAACAGAAGCAGTTACATGCCAGTGTGCAGTTCCAGAGTATAAAGTATTCCTCCTGCCCTGCTGCAGGATTCCACTGATTAACTCTGAGGCCTTATAAAGGAAGGACTATCTTTTTTTTTGGACAGGTGTAACTTAAAGTTTAGTTAGTGCAAAAAAACCCCGAAGAGTCTTTTTGCCATGAGAACAAAACACAATGCCAGAAAAAAGAGGAAGAAAAAAAGGTCCTTTCACAGCACTGTAACAAGCTTAGTTAAGGATGGCAAAAGTTTTCAGGACATAATGTTAGAAGGCCCCAAGGCACCTATTCAGCAAGATGTGTAAACACTCACCTAACTCTAAATAGGTGAGTGGTCCCACTGAAGTCAAAAGCACTATTTCTATGCTTAAACTTTGACACAGGCTTTAGTATCTCGCTAAAGTGAAGCCTAAAGTTCCACTAATTTTAATCTTGCCAAATATACCTCTAATTTCTGGGTCAACAGGGCATTCAGAACTAAACATCTTCTGATAAAATGAGTTAGCTTAAGGATATCCAGGAGAAAAAGAAAGAAAAAGGAATTCCTCTTACGGTTTTACAGCATGCTGATTTAGCTGGTGTTCATCTTTATTTGCATTGGAGATCTGTGCAGGTACTGGGGGTTAGACTGCAATGCAGAGGATGGCATGGTAATGTACTTTTATTGACTAACAGGCATTCAATGCATTCAGATACTGCACCCTTAACTTGCTGGGTGTTCATAGACATGCTCCTTTTGAATGCTTTTACTAAAAAGCACTAAAAAGCAAGCCAAAAACATGTTGGCTTGCAAGGACTGTGATTTTATTGGGCATGCTTTAAAATGCATTCTCTTTTCTAGGAAAGATAAATTGGAGCTGATCCAGTTTTGGCCACTGACCTGAATGGTCAGGGGGAATATTTTTGTGAGCTAAGAATATTTATATGATGGTGTATAAAAATCACACAGCACTGTGATGACTGGGAAATGTTTTCATTTAAATGACTTGTTTTAGAAACTGCAGATGTGTGTTTCCTCACAGAAGGACATCAGTGTCAGCAACATCTGAGATGGGAGAAGAAATCTTATCAAGTTCTTGTTTCATTCTGATAATGTTAAATCCTTTTCCTTTTGCTATGATGGATGTATAGGAAGACCGATATACTGAATCCTGTGTTTCAGTCATAGCTTTGCTCCTGTTTATAAGAAGGAGCAGATATATGCAAAACATGCCTTGAGGGCATGCTTTCCTGCTGAGTCTACCCTGAAAGAATTAATCACAGAGCTACAGTTATGTCTCTATTTCCTAAAGCTGGGGCCTATCTTGGCTCCATAGCTAGGTCAGTGAGAAAACCATAGCAGAGATTGCTTCAGTATTATAAAATGGTGAAATTTACTGGTGCACATCACAATACTGCAGTATTGCTAAATACATCTGTGGAGCAATGGGATATCAAACTTCTTTCATCAGTAAATCCTTTGCTTCATGTTGTCATGTCTAAAAACAGCAGTGACAAACTAAAATACTGATATTTATTTATTTTTCACTTCCTTCTTTCCTGTAAAGGTTAACTAAGCTAGCTACTGAATAAAATTGAATTACTTTACAATGCTTCTTTGCTCTTAGGCATATTGCAGAAGAGCTGTGCTGGCAGGAAGATGGTGCTTATTTTCTGAGACTATATTTTCAGCATGTTATGCAACACCAGCAGGTCTGCCAAACTCCAGTTGCATATCAGTACCAACAGTTAGTGTTTTCCATATTTTTCCATTTGCATGTTGGGTCTGCTGAATTCATCATCACCTTTGCAGCAGGGTGGTGATGGGGCAGTTAAAAGTCATTAGTGAGCTGTGGAAAAACAAATGGAAAATGTACAAGCACACTGAGATGCTGGCTGTGTGCTCAGCAGTGGGATGGGCTAAAGCACATATTGCACATTCCAGGATGGGGAAGATGAATGGGAGATGCATAGCTGATCTCTAATTCCTCAGCCACTGAGGCTGTGGAGTTCGTGCTTTGTTTAACATTTCTGTTCACATTTTTTTTTTTTCATGTGAATAGGCTGTGAACAAACACATGAAAACACACATATACATGATCTATGGCCTGACTTGGTCATGTCACCATCTTTAAAACTTACTCCTCTTCAGCAAATTTGTCAGGTGTCTGTGAAGATTCCTTAGTTACATTCTTAATTGTATGTTTTATTAGACTAGTGTGATTGCAAAGTATGTTGCCGTGTGAACACCTGGGAAGGACAGGGACCAGGAAATTGTAACTAGAATTTTTAATCAAATACTGGGTTCTTAAAATCAGTGTAAGTATTATAAATTAATATAAGCATCCCATGCCCAAGTAATCCTTAATCATAATTTGATTGCAAAAAGACATGTAACAGAGTTAACTGGGCATGAGAGGTTCTGGTATTGTGCAAAATACACGCTACTACGTTCTCTACATACTACCATGTGTAACATCTCATCCCTCACCACAGGAAACTCACATGGCCTCATTCTTTTTCCATATGTTTTTCTGATGTAAGAATGTGAACATACTAGGCGTCTCTCTTACTTGTCTTGCTGTTTTTTTGGCTGCAGTGATACAAGGTGTTCTTCCCACCTGTGTCAGCTGTAAAATAAGCATCTTGAGTCTCACCTCCTGCTGAATATTCTTATACTCACCCTCAGAGGGTTTTGTGGAGAGTTTGCTTCAATGGACAGGAGTAGAGGAGCTTACGGAATTGACAGGGGCCTATGTCAGGAGTGTGCTGGGTTAAAGCTGCATCAAGATTGAGACAGCAGAGAAATTCCCTAATTTTTGGAGAAGCACAAGTTATGTTGGAATGCAGTTTTAGCACTACTAGAAAATTTCACGTGGCAATGACTCTTTACTCCCTGCATAGAAATTATCTGTCCATTAAAGTTATTGGAACAGATCAACTTTGAGCATACCTAAATCCAGTGTGAAAAATTGTTTGGTCTGAGCTTGACCTATAGCATGTAAAACAGTCTCCTGATGTGGAGATGTTTGACCCTGACTGGATGCTGGGTGCCCACTAAAACCCCTCTCCCCTCCTCAGATGGACAGGGGAGAGAAAATATAATGGAAGGCTCTTGAGTTGGGATAAGGACAGGGAGAGATCTCTCACCACTTACTGTCAAAACAGACTCAAATTGAGGAAATTAATTTATAACCAATCAAAATCAGATTAGGATAATCAGAAGTACAATAAATCTTAAAAATACCTTCCCCCCAACCCCCCTCCTTCTCAGGCTTAACTTTATTCCTGATTCTCTATCTCCTCCCCTCCAGCAGCTCAGGGAGATGGGAATGGGAGTTAGTCAGTTCATCACATTGTTTCTGCCACTGCTTCCTCCTCAGGAAGAGGAGTCTTTTCCCTACTTCAACATGAGGTCCCTCCAATGGGAGACAGTCCTCTATGAATGTCTCCAAAGTATGTCCTTCTCACAGGCTGCAGATCTTCACGAACTGCTCCAGTGTGCTCCAGAACCTTTTTAAAGGATGCAGGCCTTTGGACACAGGCTCCTCCAGCATGGGCCCCCAAGGTGTCACAAGTCCTACCAGGACCCTGCACCATTGTGGGATTCCCATGGGGTCACAGCCCTCTTTTGGGCTCCTTCATATCTGCAGGTAGGTCTCTGCTGCCCTGTGGACCTCCATGGGCTGCAGGGGCACAGCTGCCTCATCATGGTCTGCACCACGGGCTGCAGGGGAATCTCTAATTCCGCACCTGAAGCACCTCCTCTCCCTCCTTCTGCACTGACCTTGGTGTTGCAGAGCTGTTTCACGTATTTTCACTCCTCTCTTCTCTGGCTGCAGATACATTTTTTCCCCTTCTTAAATATGTTATTACAGAGGCATTAATTACCATTTCTGATTGCCTCAGCCTTGGGCAGTGGTGCATCCGTCTTGGATCAGGTCGGCATTGCCTGTGTCAGATATAGGGGAAGATTGAATCTTCTCGGAGGAGCCCCTCCTATAGCCTCCCTCCCCAGCCTCCAAAAGGTTGCCATGTGAATCCAATATACCTGGCAGTAAGTTCTCTGGTTAACACACTTGCTGCTATTGGGAGTGGGTGCAGCACAGCTGCAGGAATTTCTAGTGCTCTTTTTTCCACTGGCTGTAGCCAGTGTGCTTTGGTGTTGTGAGCATATGTGCTCCCTCAAATACCAGCGCCAAAGAGTTGGCAAAGCAATTTCAGAGGAGCATTTGCCCTTCACAAGGGATTTTTGGTATTGCTATGTTTATGAAACACTCTAGGGCATGGTGCACTGATACACAATTACTACCAAATATATTGGTGTGAGAACTAGAAAAAATAGCACTATTACAAGGCAACCATGGCTTTTAGATCAGCAAGGGACAGGCATTTCTAGAGCTCACTCAAAGCTTTGACTGCCTGCCTCACGACATTAATTTAACCTGGATCTTGGAGAAGGAGTTTGCAGTTGCAGTGTCTGTTTGAAAGTGTTTTCAGAGCTAGATATTTATGAACAATTACAGAAAAAATATCAGTAATGCTGTCAGGAATCCTGAATGACATGGAGAGAAAGAAAAGAAATCTGAGGTCACTTAAGTGATTAACTGAACCTCCAAAAATTACTCAGCTCAAGTTTGGACTTGGTGGCTTGTCCTTCTCCTATTTGCACTTTTGCTCTTCATCTCTCAGATCTGACATTCTTCACTCTCAGGAGACTGCTGCTGTTTCTGTTCTCACTAACCATGGGAGCACTGTGCTGTTTTGGAGATCTGGAGTGAGCTGCAACATTAGTGTAGTGTGTGTCCAGAGGTACTCTTTCAGGTCCTGGCAGGGCTGTCCTTGTGTTGGAGTCCCCGAGCTCCCTTGTGCCCCAGCACTGCTCTGGCACAGCCAGTCTGTAATTGTAGTGCTAGCTCATGGCCTCATGCCATGGCTTGAGCATCCCCTGGGAATGTTGTGCAAGCCTGCCTGAGAGACACTAGAGCTCTCTCACATCCATGCCTTCTGCAGCAGCATGAGTAAAGTAGAATCAAGTAGCACAAACTCTTGTCTTCCCTTTTACTGAGCTGAAATTATCCATCAGGTTGTTTCCACCCCTGCTTCCCAGATTCCTATTTCCTGCTGCATTGATAAATTTCCTCTCTTCTGTGTACATATAGTTCTTTAATAGCTGTTTCTCGACAGAGTATAGATACATGGCAAAAATCCTTACCCAGAATTTTCCTCGCAAAAGTGGAGAAGCTGGTGTCCAGACCCATACTAGCAGCAAGGCAGATATTTTTTTTCCATTTTTTTCTGACCTTAAGTGAGACATTAGTGTTTTTTTAAACCTTGCTAGATATGCCGGATACCCTAAGATCAGCTCTCTCCAAACACTAGTGTGGATCAAGTTCTTCATTCTCTCTTCTGAAACAGGGGCAGCTGCTATCCTCATTGCTACAGTGAAGAACATCTGCCATCTGTTATCTAGAGCCTGAAACCTTAGCTAACAGCTACCCTGCTGAATGTTGTTAATACCTGTGAAATAACACTGATGCACCAGCTGTAGTACAGATTAAGGACAAACACTTGCAAAAAACCAAAGCATCTCCACATGTGTGGGCACCCAAAGAAATAATTCATCTTCACAGAACAGGATGTTTAAAATTAGATACTCAAATCTCCTTTCCTGCAAGCAAATTCTTGTGCAAATACTGTAAAGCTTTTCCTAGAGAGAATTCAGAAATCTCAATTTGCATTGTTTGCTAATCAGCATATTCTGTTGTCAATCTACCCTGGCTAGAAAACAGCAATCCAACCCTCTCAGGACATCAAATTAAGGTAGCAACAGAAAGTCTTTTTATTTTTGGTTCTTTGGAAGCAATGTTGAAATGAATTACATCTCTCCACTACATAAGGTGAAGTGCAGAGGAGATGGCAGGCTTTGCTGTCCTATGACAGGATTTGGGATATGTTTCTGATTGTCCCTAGATGAATGTGGAAAATGAGAAAAGAAGGTGAGACTCAAGAAGGTGTAATGAAGGAGAAAATGCTCACTTCCCTTTCTCACATTGCTGAAGAGAATGAAGGTGGGACAAAAAGACACGCTTTGCTGTCTTGCTGGTTGAGAAGCAACTGTCTTAGACAAACCCTCTGAGCCTTCAAGAACACCATGTGAATTATACAGGAGGTTTTCTAGAGAACAGTTGCTTTGCAAATTTAGCAGTTCCATTTTCCACATTCAGAGCAGCAGCTTGTCCCCTGTAATGGCGAAGGTGATGGTGACAGTCAGAAGGTAAAAGGTATTGGTTTCCTGCCACCTCAGTTTGAAATGCTTTACTCCTAGCCAAAGAACACTCCCCACCTGATGCTGATATCAATATTTACACACCAGGTTGGACTTGGAACACAGTGGTAATTTGCAGCAGCACTCCTGAATCCTTGGTTTTTGCTTTCAGGCTTGTCACTTTGTCTGTCTTAGTCACACTGGGGACCCCCTCAAACAGCACAGCCATGTGGTATGACCCCAGGAGCTTGTGCTCTGGGTCCTCATCTCTGGAGCAGGGATAAGAGTTTCTTCTCTATGTAACTGGTTTCTGGGCTAAGTTCTCCAGTGAGGGCTGTAATTTCTGGTATGTGAGCTCTTGGCCTGACAGTGCTATGCTTCTCACTTGGTTCAATGTTAATTTTACCTACATGACTATTAGATCTTATAACCACAACCCCTGTTCCTTTGGCTTTCCACCTGTGTGTGTGTGTAGTGTGGTTTCTAAGAGGGAATAATGCCTTTGCCATCAGAAAGAAGAACCTTTAGTAACCTCAACGGTTTTATAATCCTTTCTTTCATTTCCTTTTAAATTAATCCAACCCTGTCTTGCTGCGACATATGAGGTGCTCTGCCTAAAAAGACATAAATATGATTAGATTACAAGGTACTTCAAAGATGCCCCACCTTTGGCTGTTTGTGAGCTGCTTAGAATTAGTGGGACTATGTGGCAATGGGCAAAAGTCTTACCCAAGCAGTATTTTCCCTTTGGCTGAAATTCCAGGATGCACCCAAAACTTCACAGCTAGTGCATGCAATACAGTCATGTCAGCAGGAAAACTGGGCACCTTAAAATTTTGTCCTGTTTTGACGTGGCAGCTCTGCTCCCTGCAGTTCATGCATAAAATACCATGATGTCCAAGCCTGGAAGGTTGGGAATGTAACAAACACCATAAGTGCAGTTGGACTGTGATCCTGCTGCCACAAGAAGTCAATAAGTGGGTTCCCCCGCCCCTCCAGGATTTCAGCATTAGCAGAATCCACCTGTCAGATGTGGGAACACCTCACCTTGCCACTGCTATTGCTTCCCCAGAGATCAAGGTTACCAACTCTCCCCCCTTCCCCTGGGGCAGTTGCAACAAACTGATGAAATGCTTCACTGGGAACAATTCAGTCAGGAAAAAACTGCAAACCAACCAAACAATGAAAAAGAGTAAAGGAAGCAGAGGCCATGAAAAACCGGTGCAGCAACAGAAAGTTAGTCAGTTGGCTTCAGATCCAATCCAGCATACATCTCATTTGGGGGTTTATTTGCTCTAAACTCAGACACCATGCTCAGCATGGCCCTTTGGCCCTCCAAGAGGCACCCACAGCTGTGTTTTTCATGGTACTACGGACCCTGGAAATTGTTCCTTCATGAAATGAAGGGAGGGCAGGAGCAGGTTTTTGCTGCATGGTGCCTGACCTGCTTTCCACTGTGTGCTGTTGTGTCAGCACAGCAGCTGCAGAGGAAGGTGGTGGTGGTGGTGGTGGAGGCCAAGGTGTACATACTGGAGAGGGCACACGGGTAAGGTGCAGTTTTTGAAGATGCATCCCTGTTTTGAAACTGGAGTTATTGTTTGCAGATGGGAAGATGCTAGTTCATGCTTTGGTCTTCTTTTGTATGGTCCAGAGTGACATCTAATGGCACAACACCAGACTGCACCACGTCTGGGGAGAGCTAAGTGGACAAAAAGCTGGGGTTGCCAAGCATTTATCATTTGTCAGGGCAAGGTAAATTCTGTCAGGGGTGAAAACCCATATATACTGTATTAAACTAAACAATATTTGTAGCCATACTTTGATATATATTACCTGAATAAATCTGGGAAATAATCTAAAGGTAGGAAGTGGTAGAGTTGAGCTGCTTCTTAAAATGTAAAATATTTCACATAATATATTAGGTTAATGAGCTATTAGTAAGTCTAAACAGTATTAAAGGAGGAAATCAGGACAATGTTCCAGAAAGGAGTCAATCCCAACCAAATACTCTATTTTGAGTTTGATGTGATGCACCACTTTCATATACAACTCCCTCTATTAAAAAACTACAAGATTCAACAAAATTGTTTTGCCAGAAATACCATATTCTAATAAAATATGCTCCATAAAATATTTTAAACCACTAGTGTGTTGTGGCATCATTTTTTGAACTGTGCAAATTTTAGATCAGAAATCTGTCCAGTCCTTTTAGGCACCAGTAAAAGCACCATTAATTAATGTTGCAAAAAAATACTTTTAGTGTTATGTTCAAGTGTAAGATGTCAACATTTAAAATATGTGATCCCAAATAATGGAAAACAATAGAAAGAAAACCTTCGAAATTATTGAAGACATATTTTTAGGAAAATAGCCGTTTCCCTGTTTACCTTAAATTGATGGTGTTTTATTTGCAGTAATGAACATTGAGTGATATTCCTTCAAAATTAGTTTCAGAATTGCTAAACTAAAAGGAAAAATCTAACTGCATTCTATCTATGTATTTATATGTGTGTGTGTGTTGGTGTATAAAATGCAGTTAGTAAGTTGTGCGTAGTACACTTAAAGAGTGTCAGTGCCTAAAAAACAGCACATGCACAGTTATAAGGTAAGTTTTTCATCCCTGGTATGAATTCATAAAGCAAAACAACTCTTACTTGCACTTAAGACATGTGAATAACTGTTGGTTCCGACTTTAAGGCTGAGCAGCACATGGTGAACCCAGGGAGAAAGTGGCTTTCCTACTGTGATCCTTTAGACTTGCAAATTCATGATACATACAATTTATCAAGAAAAAATGAATTAATTTTTCTCTTTAAGAAGAGGTTTCTAAAAGGCATATCTATGCTTTTTCAAAGGATTATTTTCATTGTGGGTTTTACCTCCGGAAACAGAGTTTCTAGTTATCTTTGTTTCCTAAAAGTCTTTATAGGGTGATATATATTATCACTATGATTATAGGGGCAAATATTTTCATGCTTATGATGGGGGAGAAACAATACAAGAAAAACCCTTTTTGCACAACACTGAACTCAGTTGCAGAACTTATTGCTACAGGATTCTGTGGAAACCAAAGTTCACATAGCTAGACAAAATGAAGGATTGGTCCACTGGTGACTGTTAAATGCAGTTGGAGTAGATCCATCAGCTCAAGAACTCACAGCTGCTGATTGTGAAAGAGTGGGTGTATAAACAGAAGAAAGGAATACTCTCTGACTGTGCCATTATGTAAAATATTTCTCTTACCATACAGTATTACTTACTGTCAGAAATGTATTTCTCTAGCTGCACTTTTGCTCTCTCCCCTATGGCTGTGCTAAGGGCCGATTTTTGTTACATGAAACCCCTGGTTTTTGTTTTGTTTAGTTTTGTTTTTTATTCTGTTGGAAGCAACAAGCTGAATATAAGCTAGTTTTTTTTCTTCTTGAAGTATTAAGTGTATGAACTCAGAGTGGGAAAGCATTTCCTTATCTTAATTAAAGTATAATTGGGCTGTAATTTCAAAGGTAAATTAGTTACTGTTGTGACCATGTCAACTTAACCTAATATCCAGTATCTTAGATAGCTATTAAATTGGCATATCTGGAAAAGTAATGTTTTGGGTACCTTCAAGGCCCCTTTTACTGGTTATTGATTGATCTCTGAAGAAGCTTTCAGCTGAACATCTCCAGCCCTCAGGCAAGGAGCCTTTCTCTCACAAAGAGTTTGGTATCCAGCTGCTGGAGGTGACATTTTTAGACCCTAGTCCTTTCTTTGTCTCTGAGGAAGGTGTTTAATTATGTATACTTTCACAACCAGGAAGTAGCCTGGGAATTCACAAACTACTCTGTAGGCTCTCTTTGTGGAAAGACAAAGAATATTATCTTTCCATTGTGCTGGCTTCTTAAAAGACCCCTTTCCATCTCAGAGGAAAAAACTACACTTGGGGATAAAAGTCATCAGAAACAAGACATACTTTTTTGAAGCTGGGGTAATTAAGTATTGGAACATTTTAAAACCTAAAGGAGGTGACTTGTTAAAGGGTTGTAAATAATTTAGAGAAATCCTGAATAAGCTGTTGGAGGTCAGTCTGGCTGTGATAATAGTAGGGAGAAAAAAAGGAAAAGTGTGTCGGGATTCTGAGCCACCATTACTTCTCAGGAACAAGACAACACAATTATAATCGATCTTTCTATGGAAACATCTAGTCGGTGCTCTGTGCAAAAAAAAGTTGTGAGTTGACTGCTAAGATCTGTGGAAGACAGTAGATGGCGCAAAGACGTCAGATAATCTCCCATGTTTTCAGGTCCGGGTTAGGGATCAAATTCCAGAAGATTTTAGGGTGAGCATGCCAAGAAGAAAAGGATCCTAATGTGTGAGGGGAAATTAAAGAAATGCAGTCTATATGGGTGCCACTTATAGCAGCTTTAAAGTGAATTGTCTGCAAATGCTATCTACTAAAGTACTTTGATTACAGTGTTTTGCAAACATTACAAACATTACAACCCCACCCACACCCTTGTAACTTTTTCCACTGTGTTTATTTTTAGCTGTTGTATCCTTCAGGTTTGAACTTTCCCCCTCTGCCTTGAGAGGAAACAAAGCTTGAGAGCTTTCAAAATAATTAATAAATTGCCATGCAGTGCTCCCCCACACCCAGGTTATGGGAAAGGCACATTTAACTCCTTTCTTTCTGATCTCCCCTGAATCCTTATTCTGTATTCTCTCTATATATATATTCTATATTCTCCTCTGTACCTTGGATGCCTTAGTTATTATTCTGTTTAGGGTAGGCTAGTCTGTTTCTGTCTCTCCCCTTCAAAAGTTTAATTCTGGAGCTGAGAAACTTCACCTAAAAAAATTAGGTGTGAGTGTTTTGGTGGAGCAAGTGAATCCCTATGAGAAGCGATGATGACCAAGCACTCCCTGACAAAAACACCTCTGACAGCTTTCAGAGCAATGTGGTATTCCCCTGCTTTTTTTGGGATGTGGGAGTCAGCACTCCAGGCCTGCTCCAGCCCTGTCTCTAGATTGTGAACTTGGGGGTAAGCAGAAGTCACACAGGGTCTACTCATTGTCTCAAGTACATGGAACTGGTGAGTTTGCCAGTTATTTTTGGCATATCTATAGCTCTCTGCACATCTGCTGCCATCTCACAGCCTTACACATAAGTCAGTCTGAAGGACTCATCGGACTCCCCAAATGATCTCACCATTGTGTGGCTGGGAGAGGAGAACAGCTCAAATGAAGAGAATTAAAAATTTTCTGCCCTAGATCAAAACACTCTCCCCAAATTGATCCTAGCACTTCTTCATGCTCTGAAATCACTTATCATCCTCTGCTCTGAGGAGCTGGCAACAGCTGCTTGTGTTACTGCTCTGAGGTAGGAGACTTCAAGTGAGCTGCAGTGGAGTAGCAGTTGTACTATGTAAAGGGCTTTTCTGGGGTGCAGGAAGGAAGAAATAAAGGGCAGATATGGTGATGGTGACTGGTGGAAATCCGGAGCAAAGCCATACCTATATTTGAGGCCAGCCTGGTTGGACAAGGTGGAGAGAAAAACTTTGGTGAGTTGCCTACTATGGAAAGCTAAGAGTAGGCACTGCCTCTGGGATAGATGGAAGTGCTTCCAGAAAAGGCACCTGCAGAGATTTGGACTGTTCAAAATTGAGCCAAGGTAGGGATCAGATGTGAGTATGGCTGTGAAGACCTGTAAAGACAGGTTCCTTGCAGAGGAAGGTGGGATCTTGGCAGTTCATGGTAGTTATGGAAGGATGACGAGGCATTCTAGGGATGTTGCTTACATGCTGAACAGTAGGTGCATTTTAAGATGGTGGCATCTTAAAAGGAGAGAACCATGAAGAGACCAGACATCGTAAAGACTGTGTCTGTGCATCAGGAACTAGCTGAGAGTGAGAAAATGAGCTTTAAGGATAGCTAATACCCAGGGCTGAAGACAGACATGGAGAGGGGCTTGAAGAAGAAGTTATCTTCCCAGAGCATTGACAGAGGAGCTGGGTAAGTCAGGAGCTGGTAAGTGTCAGAAGCAATCAGAAATTGTTTGTTGAAACAAATTTTATTTGAAAACCAACAAATTTTCCAATGGAAACATTTTATAATAATGTGTTTGTTTCAACAAGCTTCTGGTAAACTGCAGGTGTTTTCTTTCTAGTCTACCTGGAGGAAAACTAAAGCTTCCAGAGTTTGTGGCTGTTGGACAGCCCTGCTGTCTAGAAACCATCTAGTTCTAACCCAAGCTAGTGCATCCACCTGATAGTGTGGTGCTGTGCAGAGAAAAGACTGTAGCCAAAATCATTAGTGCAGGATCATATCTGAGGTGATAATTTTTGGTTCTCCTGCTTACACAGATGGTCAGGGAGTCACTGCACCCTGCTCAATTAAGAGAGATAGATGTCTTGCTCAGCATTTGTTGACAGCTGCTTGCCTGGCCACATGCAAACAGTACAAGGATAGGAGTTGTGTAATTGCCAGCACTCCTGATAAAGGGGTCAAAATCACATTAATTTGTTGCAAGTCATCGAGACTATCCACAATTATTAGTGTTATCTTTATAAACATGCAAGTTTTACTTAATTGCTGAGAAACAAATAACCCAGGTGCCCCTTTATATCAGAGTTTGCACAAGTTTACATAAAAAAGGCCAACCAAGAAGTTCATTGACATGTAGACAAGGTTGTAACTGCCCCTGCTAATCTCTCCCCAGAGAAGCTGATTATATCCTTCCAGGGAGTTTTGTACCCTGTTGTGATGAGCAGCCAGAAATTTTTAAAGCTCTTTAAAACTTTGAAGTCAAGAATGATGATGAGTTATTAGCAGAAGATGCTAAATCTGGTGAATAATTTTTCTCAGCTTCAAGTGAAAGTGCTACGAAGTGATCAGGAAGTATTTGAAATGCAATTGAATGGAAAGGAGTGGAATAAGAAATGCAATTAAAAAAAAATCTTAATCTACTACTAAGTGAATGCTAATAAGTTAGTGCATTGAAATTGTGTATGTGAGTTTGGATAATATGTTTCCTTTAATACATAATTAAGGTAGCACAAATGAGAAAATAAGCAATAAAAAGTTAATGTGCCCAGAACAGACTTGGACTAGCCTCCCCATCATGTGCCAGGGCCATGTCAGGAAGCATCTTCTCTGACTGCTGGACCTGTTCATCTTTCCTTCATATCAGTTTCGTGGGCAGGGAGAGCTGGGGCAGTGATGGACAGGTCAGGTGACATTGCTGCGGACTGTGAATGGAAGACACTGAGATGTTGTCTTGGTTTAAGAGTCTGCCAAGGAAGGTGGGAACCTTCCTGGAAAGTGATCCCCTCCCTCCAAATTATTATAACTTCAAAATTACACAGCTTCCAGGCAAAAACATGGGGGAAGGAATAACAGTTCTTTACCAGAAAATATATATATGACAAGACAGAACCACCATCACCAAAACAGTAACAGGAGTTCCCCACCTGTTGACAGGGTGAAGCTGTTGAGCAGCTTCCCCTTTGGTGCAGGTACGACCGCAGGCGGCAGGGGGTGGTGGTGGCCCAGGCGAGGCGGAGAGGCTGCGCTGATTCCCCCGCGGCTGCAGGGACTCTGTGCTGCGAGGCTGGAACCTCCTCAGCCGGTGGTGGGAGCTCGGGTAAAGGGGAGGACAGGAGATTTCTGCTTCTGTAAAGCTCACAGGCAGCAGTTGGCCTTGGTACCACCGCTGGCAGCAAGTCGCAACACAGCAGTGTCCCAGGGACAGACAGACCCCCTCCGTAGCAGCGGGCAGAAAGGGTGGAAGCGGGCAGAGCCAGGCAGCGAGCTAGAGCACAGCGATGTGCCGGGAACAGGAACATGCCCTCTGTAACACGCACGGCCGCTCTCTTCCATCACCGAACGGAAACAGGCAGGAAGCCGTCCCCCACTCCCCAGCCAAGTCTCGGGTTAGCCCCAACTCCTCTCACAGTATTACATTGCAATTCCCAAAAAAAACCAAAAACCCAGAGGGAGAGCCCCAAACCCCAGGCAAGACTCCCAAACCCTGCCAAAATGATACTCTATGAAATCTCAATATCACGGAATAAAGCCAAATGAAGAGATAGAAGAAACTGATGAAATGAAATGCCAAAAAACACCCCAGAGTAAATTCTGAAACAAAGTTGTCATGCATGATGTTAGAAGGTTGGCTTTTGCATTCACACTAACTTGGAGTTTGGATTAATTAATTGTTGAAGTTAATTAATTAAACTGGGGGTTGTTGGAATTTTTCGCAGCTAAATAATTAAGATCTCTACCCCTTTACCTGGTTTCCAGTTTCAAATAACCTTTTATTGGTTTAAAAACTTTATTAATTCATTGTTCAAGTTCTCCCCACACAGTGACTAAAGGGGCTTCTCTAAAGTGCTCCTCNTACCTAAAAATAAGAGCTGCCTCTTATTTTTGTCAGAAGTGAAAACACTAAAATGGCATGGGATGAGATGAAATGCAGGGAAATGGATCACACGTAGCCAATGTGATACTCATTGAAATGGCAAGATTTCATTATTGAAATGAAATCTTGTGATTTCAATGAGGATCAGTTGGGCAAACTTCAGTCCATTTCCCTGCACATCATGTCATCCCATTCACTTTTATGGTTTTCATTTTGTTTCATAATTTCCTCTCTTTTTTTTTAGCATTTCATTTCTTCAATTTCTTCTGTCTCTTTTTTTACCTTTCTTCCCTGATTTTGGGATTTCAGTATGAAAGGGAGGTGTGGAGGGAGCAATGTTCAGGCAGTGCCACGCTGGCCTTGGCATGGCTTTTGCAGCTGCAGTGTCCCTGGAGCTGTAGGGTTTGTGGTTTTCTGAACCCTGATCCTAAGTGTAACCCTAACCCTAACCCTAAGCAGAGGAGCTACAGAGCCTTTCGCTGAGGCTTAGATGCCAAGAACATGGGTGATGCCAAGGAGCAAGGTGTGGAGGGAGCAATGTTGAAACCATGCCATGCTCCCCTTGGCTGTGTCCCTGGAGCTCCAGTCCTTGTGGTTTTCTCTTGCCTAGCCCTAGGCCTATTCCTTACCCTAAGCAGAGCAGTAAAAGCCACATTTGCTGAGACTGAGGTGCCCAGCACGTGAGTTTTGCCAAGGAGAGATGTGTGGAGGGAGCAATGTTGAGGCAGTGCCGTGCTCCCCTTTGCACGTCTTTTGTAGTTGCCGTGTCCCTGAAAATTCTTCGTTGTATGCGTGGAAATAAAATCTTGAAATCTGAGAAACACGTGCAAGAAACAGATAGGACAGGACATATGATGAAACAAAATACAACTGAAAAAAAATTCATAAACTGAGTGAATCATATTAAATGGAATCGAATGACACAAGTTTAGTTAAAAGGACTGGATTTAGCACAGATATTATTCATTGATAGCTCAAAATCAGGAAACAAATTGAAACAAAGACACAGAAGAGGACAGATGATGAAATTATTTCAACTGAAAGTACAAAAGAAAATTCTGAAATAGAATGAACATAATGAAATGGAATAGGATGAGATGACGTGCAGTGAAAAGGACTGAATATTGCATAAATTTTATTCACTTAAATTGCAAGATTTCATTTCAAATTTCTGAATCACAAAAGGAAATGAAATCTCACTATTTCAATGAGTATCATTTATTGAAATTTCTTCTAATTTCACTGCACATAATTTCATTCCATCCCATTTCATTGTTTTCCCTTCTTTTCAGAATTTTCATTTTTTTCAATTTCATTTCTCTCCTTATATTTCCTTTCTTGTCTTTTCATTTCACTTCATTCATTGATTTCTCATTTCATTTCTTTTCATGAAACCGAAGATTTTCATTTCATGAAAGGAAATGAAATCTCACTATTTCAATGAGTATCATTTATTGAAATTTCTTCTAATTTCACTGCACATAATTTCATTCCATCCCATTTCATTGTTTTCCCTTCTTTTCAGAATTTTCATTTTTTTCAATTTCATTTCTCTCCTTATATTTCCTTTCTTGTCTTTTCATTTCACTTCATTCATTGATTTCTCATTTCATTTCTTTTCATGAAACCGAAGATTTTCATTTCATGAAAGGAAATGAAATCTCTTGATTTCAATCAGTATAATTTCTTAAGATTTTGGCTCATTTCACTGCACTTTGTTCCATTCCATTCCATTCCATTCCATTCCATTCCATTCCATTCCATTCCATTCCATTCCATTCCATTCCATTCCATTCCATTTTTCACTTCATTTCAGGATTTTCTTTTTTTCCCCACTAACCTTTAAAGAAGCTTTGGGCTGTGGCTGAGGTTCCCATTCCCAAGCATGGCTCTAATCTGCGAGATCTGGAAGCAGCTATGTTGTGGCCCTGCCATGATCCTCTTGGCATACATTTTCCAGCCCTAATGTGTCTGGAACTCTACATTCTTTTTCTCTCTCCAGCCTAACTCTAAGCCTAATGGCAACTTGATGCTGGGACTGAGCTCCCCATTACTATGTGTGGTCCAGACTAGAAAGATGTAGGAGCAGCAAAGTTGGCACCCTGCCAGGATCGCCTTGGCATACCTTTCCAGCCACAGTGTCCCTAGAGCTGTAGGCTCTGCATGCAGCTTTCTGAACCCTGAGCTTAACCCTAATGGCAGCTTGTTGGTGCTGCTGAGATCTCCATCACCATGGCTGGCCCGGACTCAAAGAGTGTAGAGTGAGCAATCTTGGGACCCTGCCATGATGAAAATCCCTCCTTTCATGAAAGGAAATGAAATCTCGTGATTTCAATGAGTGTAATTTCATGAAGTTTTGGCTCATTTCACTGCACTTTGTTCCATGCCATGCCATGCCATGCCATGCCATGCCATGCCATGCCATTCCATTCTTTTATCTTCATTTCATAATTTTGGGGTTTTTTTCAGTTTTATTTCATTTCCTTACATTTCCTTTCCTGTCTTTTCATTTCACTCCATTCCTTGATTTCTCATTTCATTTCCTGTCATGGAAATGAAATTTCTTCATTTTCATGACAGGAAATGAAATCTCTCTATTTCAGTGAGTGTCATTTAATGAAATTTTAGCTCATTTCACAGCACTTCATGTCATTATATTCCATTTCAATAATGTAACTTCTGCTTAGAATTTTCATTTTTTTCAATTTAATTTCCCTGTATTTTCTTTCTTGTCTTTTCGTTTCACTTCATTCCTTGATTTCTTATTTCATTTCAAGTACACATAAGTGTAGAAGATGGCAATTTCATTTCAAAATGGTTGTCTGACTGAAGAGCACTTTTCACCCTTGAAGTACTTGTAGAAATGGAATCTCCTTGAGATTTCTTGGTAGAAAGGGAAGCTTTCAAATAGTACTGCTTACTTAATGCAAATTTAAAATTAGTATTAAATGCTAACTTGCACAGATTTTTAGGTAACAGCACAAAAATTACTGATCCTTTTCTCCTTAAGGCAACAAAGACAAGATATCAGGTGTTAACAATTGTCAAAATACGGATAAATACGACATAAAACAGGAAGAACAATGAGTTATAAAACAAAACACAGAGAACAGTGGAATGCTGTGATTGAGAACCTGCACACCTAAGGGGTTTAAGAAAGGAACAGCTGAATCCAGTAATAAAAGTAATATCGAGTAACTTTCATTATACAATATTTTCATAAGTGGGAAAGACTACCTTTTCCATAAAATTGGAGATTCATGTTTCTCTGACTTCTTATAGGAATTTTTCACACTATTTCATTGGGCTTTTCAAAAATCTTTCTGTCGGGTTTTGGCATCTTAGAACTTAAGTTGTCAGCAAGAGAAGAGGGGCTGTTCTTTGGGTCTCATGCTATGCCTCTTGGTAAGGTAACTGACTCTCTCAAAATGAGCAATAAATTAAGTAACTAATAACAGTTGGTTTAGGTTTTTTCCATTACCCTATGGAGAAGAAATGTTGGGTGTGTACTGAATATCAAGAAAATCCATCTGCTAAACAGCACAGTGCGCATCTGAACATCAGTATAACAGCCCCCAGATATTTGGCTGGTGTCTGTTACGTGAAGTTTAAAAAAAATAAATCTAGCTTTGTATTCCAGACTTAAATGAGAACTCCAAAATATAAAGGATGGGAGCGGAGGGCTGATGGAATTGTAGCAGTCAGCCTTAGATCTCTTAAAGGCATCTTCTGTTTGACAGCTTGTAACATAGTTCCCGTGTGAGTCCAGGGGGCATTCAAACATGTCAGTGTGTTCATTTGTGGTTTGATTGTTTTGAAAATCTTGCATTTAAATAATTTACAGATTAATATTTTCAAAACACTGCATCTGAACCTGCTTCAGCAAGATGTGTCCTTAGATGGAAAAACCAGAAAGAGTTCTTCACTGGAGGCAGCAGCCAATATAGAAATGTAATGTTATCCAGAGTATGTGTCATAGTGTTGCAAGAAATTCAGAAAGAACGAGATGGGGGACACTAATTAGAAATAATAATGCAAAAATTGGTAACTTTACTGGATGATGTTGTCTTTGAAGACATTCTACTTTCGACAAAACAGCCAGCTTATTTTTGAAAGCATCTGCAGTGTCATGTCCTCCTCTATTACAGAGCCATCACTGTTAGTAGTACAAAATCCATCCTCCCTGTGAGTTTAGTAGAGTGTGAAAAATTCACTGATAGAAGGTTTATTAATTCCAAGAAGGGCAAGTGTTCTCATGACCTTACTTACATTTCTGCACTACAGGAAGAAGCTTCTTCTCAGCAGATGAAGGCATTATTGCCAAGATTTAAAATCTGTTGCAGCATTGCCCACATTTGGTTTTCCTTTTTTTATTTTTTCCTCCCTATTCTTCCATCTTTCAAGCTTTGCAACAGCTACTTTTGAGACAGATTGTAATTATACTCTCCAAGTAGCAACTGCCAAGATAATTCTTCTTTCTACGATTTTTATACTTCTTTCATAATTTCTATTTTCTCCATGTTTTTTAACAACCCATTTATATAGCGAATTTCCATGCCAGATATTTCTATTTTCCCTATAGAGACTCTTTAAAAAGTTTAGCACAAGCTGGTGCAGTTGCTTAATGGTATATTTTTAAAGCCATTTCTTACCTGTCTCATTGTGCTTTCCAAGTATTGTAGAACATAGCTGCAACAGATGTGAAGAAAAATGAAGAGTTGACAGATGAAAAATTAAATACAATGAAGAAAAGATGGAGTATTTCTATCTTGAACTGGGAAATTTGGGGAAGTCCCATGTTATTACAAGCACTCTGCCTTTCTTTGAACCTCCCCATTCAATACCCAACAAGAGTGGGAGCTACTTTTGCATCCCTTGAGCACAAATGACAGCAGCTCTGCCCCTTTGCCAGCCCTGAGACAGGCTGATGATGGTGGCTCTTCAGGTGGAGAGATGCTCTTGAGAGGTTGGTGGCCGTTTTGTTCCATAAGTATGCCAAGAGACATTGGTACCTCAGGGAGGCAATTCATGGGACTCAGTTGTCTATTTAGGATGAGAAGAATGATGCTCTGGCAGTGATTACATCTCTCCACTGACTGTAATGGAGTCCTTGGGGAACTAACTCACATACAGAGCCGAGGCTGGTGGGCTATGGCAACTTATAAGGGCATCAGCTGAAATGAATCCCAGTGCCTGCTTTTTAAGCCCAGAATAAATAGCAACTTGTATTGTACAGAGAAAGCCCGAGTTTAATAAGTTGAGCTGAGTACAGAGGGAAAACTTGCACTTGTGTGGCAGCTCTGGCCTACCAGAGGTCTCACAGCTTGAAGAAGCTATGGTCATGCATTTGTAGATACATGCCAGATACAACAGTATTAATGAATTGATAATTCTCACAGATCAACATAGCCTTTTTCGTTGATAGTAAAATCTAATTAGTAAGTTGTTTCACTGCTCCTGTTCTATTTTTTCTCAGTCACCAGCCAAGGTATTTGTTCTGTAGTGTCTCTGTTTTCCTAGACTGATCATGAAAACTCACTGTCTCTGTCTCCTTCGCTAGTGTCACCTATTCTCCTTCTTACCTTGATTCTTGAGTTCAGTATCACAGATGCAGTTATTCCCTGCACCCTCTCAACTCTGAGACCAACCCAGGCTACTACAGAGGGATTCCCTTTTCCCACTTCCAATATAGATGATACCAGAAAATTAGAAAAAAGCAAGGCAGCCATTCATTTAATTATTGGAAGAAAGAGGAGACCAAAGTTTCCCTGGATGTCCAATGTGTGTTTTCTTCTGTGCTTTCTCTGCTGGTGGAAAACCTTGGGTTTTTTCCTGAAGAGATTGGGGTAAAATGGGATAAGCTTTGAAAGTTCCTGAAAGACATGTGATAAAGTTTGTGAGAACGGTGCTGGCACTTTGTGATTTCCAGTGAAGCAAACAAACACTGAGAGCTCCACACTTCTGAGCTGAAGTCTGATTAATATCTTTGAACCTCTGTTTGCACAGTTATAAGAGCAGGGATATCAAATAAGAAGATTCAAACTACTGGAAAATGTTTTGGAAAATCTAACTGAATTTCCCATAACACTGTTAAACATATTTCTGGCCTCAAGCTTGTCCATAGACCAAGAAAAAATATCTTCAGTGTCAGTAACTTGCAGTATATCACCTATTACTTTTCAGAACCAGATTCTGGGGATCAAAAAAAATTTGATTTTTTTTTTTTCAGATCTTAGTAACAGTGAAGGGTGTTCAAATCATTGTTGAAAATAGTAAATTCTGGTTTTTGGAGAAAATGATAGGAAAAGCCACGGAGAATGAGACTGTTCTCCCTTCTGCAGAGAGAAATTACCACAGATACAACTGTCCACACATGCCAGTAAAACATCCCTTTGAACTGTGATGTAAGCTGCGAAGATGTTATTGAAATTGAAGTCTTTGGGATGGTATGTATTAATAGATGTAAAATTTTGAGAAGACTGGTAGTAGTCTTCTTATTTTGGCCTTCTACATATATCATATATAGATAAAGAATATTTGGCAGGAGAAGGTCTTGGATTACCATATGAACTGGAATAAACTTTTGGCCTCAGGGCAAAAATGATTAAAAAATAAGAAAGCAAAGAAGCTAAAATCATTTATTTCTTTAATGCTGAAACAGTTATGTTTTTAATAAATATTTTGTCCTCGTGTCTTTGTTTTTTCTCAATATCAGCTTCAGAGCAATAATGGACTCCAACAGAATCATTCAGCTAGTTTGGTTTCCAGTAAGTGCAGTAAGTGGAAAGAATCTAAGCCTAATTATATCAGCAGTGTCTCATAAAATTATTCAATTCCCATAGAAATACATTCATTAGAATTTTATCTTCGGGACCAGGCAGTATTCTTGGTCCAATTCCATTTCAACTGCTTTTTAAAATCAAAGTGCCTGGATCTTTCTCGAACTTCACAGTCTTCTGTATGAAGGACAGCAGGTAAATCTGCCCTCTCAGAATACAAGATTCATGTCATGTGTCATCTGTAATATGATTTTTCCTTTTAGCTGTCAGCAGTACAGCTGATGAGAACTTTTCTGATGAAAAAAAGTTTGATCAGAAAGTACTCCAAAAGTCTCCAGAACTCCAGAGTTATATAATAATGGTATTTCCTCTGTATCTTTACATAAAAATTCACTGAAATCATGTTACTAGCTGAATTCCAATTTTTTCTACATTCCGGGCTAGATTCTCCTAAATTAAATAGGTATACATTCAGTGTATGTATATTCCACCATGTATTTGCATTCTGTACTGCATAAACATGGAGTAATTTTGCTGTGATTCACGCCAGTAAGATTACAAGCATCAAGGTAGAGTTCATAATTTGATATTTCAAGTATGCTCTAAATTCATCAAATGGTGATCTGATCTAGGAAATCTCTGTCCTTGGTCAGATTCCAAGGCCATCTGGGCACAGTCCTGCTCTACCTCGTGCCAGGGTCACCAAAGGTAACTGCTTTGGCAATGAAGCTGGACTAAATGGTCTCCTGGGCCTTCTCCAATTGCAGGCACATTGTGTTTCTGTGATACAACATGAGCAAAGGTGGCTAAAATCTCTATTGGAGTGGCTCAAATATCTGTCATAAAAAAAGGGCTGAGTCTCTGCTTCCGTGTCGCTGCTACCTGCCTATTTCAGCAGCTGAACTGTTGAACAAAGGTCTCCCTTTTGATGCTAAGAACCAAGTATGAGACTGGAGACGTTATTTCTGATTGGATTGCAACTCTGCCCAACATTATCAGGAGCCAGGACTCAGCTCTTCTGCTCCTTGCTGCTTCCACCCCCTGTAGTGATCTGGGCTTTAATGCAGGGCCCCGTGTTGAATGACAAATAACAAGGTCAAATTTCTGCTCCTTAGCCCGGTGATGAACTTCAGCTCAGCTACCCATGAAAGTAAGGCAACAGCAGGCTGGTGGTAGCTGTTGTTTCCGTTCTGCTAAATTTGTGTCATTTGGATAATAAATAAAGATATCCTTTCCTGTAGAGGAAAATTTTTATGTTATTTTACTCTTTTAAGTGTGGAGAAGCAAATAAAACTCGATAAAACTCATGAGCTTTATACTATGCTCATTAAAGCTCTAACTAGAGTAAGGCTTAAACATTTTTCGTTATCTTACTCTTTTGAGCATGCAGAAGAAAATACAAGTAGATAAAACTCATATGAATTATACCATGCCTATTAAAAGCTCTAACTAAGTCCATGCTTCAGTCATGACTTCAGTAATTAAGCAGTAATCATAATGGCTATAAAAAGGAGGGAAGAAACTATTTTCCCAACCATTTTTTCACATACTTGAAAGTGGCAAGATCATTTTCACTCAAATTCTCATAAAAATATAGCCTCTGGCAACAAGTCAAATTCTTAGCCTGAAAGGCTTTGGAATGATTGACAGAACTGACATGATCCATTCTTCATAAAATAATATGAAACAGTACTCACAGGCCCTATAACTACATCCACCCAGAGCAGGCTAAACCCCTCTATTTTTAAGTATAACTGTCAGCTAAGCAAACAGAACAGTGAAATAAAAGCCTGAAAACTGATCCTTTCACCAACTGTAACCTGAGAATGAGCTTAACTGTGTGCTTTAAACAAACATTGCATAATAGAGCATAAATTGAAGCTTAAGCGATATTTTAGATTAGTTATTTTATTTATGCATTACAGGATAAATATTGATTCTGGCTAGACTCCTGTGACACGAGGCCAAGTTAAAATGAAGTCTTTAAACAATATGGATCATAGAACAGACCAAAGTAGCATTTAGCCATGTGTCCTAGGTACAAGTGCGGACAACAGAATATCCAGCATATAGTGATAATTCCTTAAAATTGTTTCCTAGTCTCCAGCGATGTGTCACCTAAAGACATCTTGAATCTGGAAATTCTAGTATTTCACAGCCCTCTCAGAATTTACCTTCCATGAGGCTGTTGCTGCCCTTTGAAAGCTTCTTAGCTTTCTCTAAGGCAGTGTCCTGCAGCAGGGTTTTCCTTGAACTGGTTACATACTTTCAGCATGTATCAAGAGCTGTGGCTCCTCTTACTTCTAGCATGGCAGCTTTTCATTTATATAATGCTTCTAGTGATAAAATAGTCCAGATCGTTAGTTCACCATTTAAAACACTTACATATGGATCACTGTTTACAGAATATAAACATTTTAGTTTACCTCTGAGAACGAAGTACTGCTGATACACTTGCCCATCTTTGTATATGGGACCTGCCATCACCTTTCCATGCCAAACAGGAATACTTTATTTGCCTAAAATGGCAATGAAATGTTGACTAGTTCAGAGGATGGTTTGAGTTGGAAGTGGACGTTAACGATCATCTAGTCCAACTCCCAAGTTACTCCAGCTAATCATACTTTTTAGGGAAAGGAAGATGTCTGAAAAAGCACAAGGAGCACTTTTCTTAGAGTCCGTTAATCTGCTGCCTTTATCACATGGACCCGTAGATCTGACCCTCAGTGACACTGCAGTGAGTGTCCATTTCATCATCAGCAAATCCCTTTTCAGGACCCTATCAGCATGCTGATATTCCTGCTGCCTTCCCCCTTCTCCTGGACCCTCTATTTGTTGATCTGCATGCCCAGGCATGCCTCTGGTGTTGCTGAAATAAACTGAAAAGACCATCACGGAGAGTCTTGCAATGTTTGTCAAATACGAGTATTCTGAATCTCCTGCCTCAGAGTATATGAAAAACACCCACATTCTTCCGAGGTTAGCCAGACATGTTATCATACTCATTTATAGGCAAAGTATGAAGCCTTATTTCTCTTAATTATCTCATATCCAATGACCATATGCCAGAGGCCATGTTAACAGTGATGAAATTGGAATAAACACCTGATGATACATGGTGCATGTTAGCTGTCCTTTGAGTTATCATTAAAAACAGATTCCTTTATATTTCCTCTGGAGCCTATGGATTTCTCAGTGGAGCAGAGTCAGTGAGACAGTTTTAAGTGACTCAGTTGCAGCTCATTTAGGATCTTTTTCTATGAAGGGCTGTGAAAGGCTGCCCTTTCCCTTACCTGAGAAGGCCCCTTCAAGTTAAAAACACTCATTACTAGAAATAACCCATAAATAGGTAAACTCTGCCTTCCTCTGCTGCCCATGCATGTTACACATCAATTTGGAAAGCAAAAGGCAAGAGAAAAAAATAGAAAAGTCTGAAACAGCTTTAGCTGGTGTGTTGAAAAAATCACTGATTGCTGCTGACAGACCTGGTCTTTACCTACAAGGGGTCTGCCAACCCCACAACGCCTTGCACTTCTGAGTATTCAAAGGTATGAGGTCCTCTGAAGCTATAACAGATGATGTTATCCTAGCAAGCTTTCCTAAATCAGGTATGTTTTCTTGCTGCACAAATGGAGTTGTCATAATAATGTTGATAATAAGAACAGGCATAACAGTAGCAATAATAGTAACAACAGTAGGAAAACCAGTCATAATTATAGTAATTATTACTAATAATGTAATTATGATATTGCATTTACAATAATGAAATATTTATTTCATATTTTATTTGAGATGAATGAGAAAGGACAGTGATATTCTTACTTGCAAATTAAAAAAATTCCACCCTAAACTTTGGTGTAAAGCTGTCTAATTTCTTTTCTAGTGTATTACTGTGTGTTGTAGACTTTTCCCTTCCTATACACTATATCCTACATAGAGGGGATATAGTGAATAATATATTATGTTGTATTGGTTTGGCATGGCCTGGCTTTAGGTAGCAGGGGGGCCACAAAGATGGCTCCTGTGAGAAAGCTGCTGGAGGCTCCCCACCATATCCGGCAGAGCCAATGACTGATGGCTCTGAAGATGGACATGCTGCTGGCCAGAACTGGGCCAATGAGAGAGGCTGGTAACGNGGAGCAGCGGAAGAAAATCTTGGTGATGGACTGACCAAAACTCCCCTGCCCTGCCTCCCTATGTTGTTGGTGGGAAGGAGAGAGGGCCTGGGGGAAAGGCAAGGTGTTTTAAGGGCTTATTTTATTTCTCATTACCCTCCTCTGATTCTATTAGTAATAAATTTCACTTAGTAATCGAGGTTGAGCCTGTTTTGCCCTTGAAATGTTTCTTCTGCTCTCCTTATCTCATCCATGAAGCCTCTGTTAACCCTTTTTCCTCTTTTTTCCCCTCCTTTTGCCCAGCTGTGGCAGGGGAGGGTGAGTGAGTGACTCTTGTGGGTGCCTGGTGTTGGGCCAGTGTCAAACCACGACATATGTGAATAATGCTTCCTCAGAAAATAAGAAAAAACCCCTTTTTGCATCAAATCTTAGAGTGTCAATAAGGGTTCTTTATAAGTTGCATTAGTGACTGGAGGAAGCTTTTTGAGGAAAACCACAGTTTGGAAATGGAGGAAGTGTACAAGGGGCACTTAGTAGCAAGCACTCCATGTTAAAATATGATGTGTGTTGTAAAACCTGAGAGATAAACCAGAGCTGTTAAAGCAATTGTTTCTTGAACTCTAATCATGATACACAGGACAAAAGTCGATGTTCCAGGTAAGTATTGCAATATTTGGACTACAGCTGCGTTTATAGTATCTACAGTGTATATCAGATGTTAATGCTAAATGTAAGACCTTTGGCATACCAAGAAGTTGTTAATTTATTGAATAGTGTTATGATTAATCACATACAGTGGAACCTAACAGCACTGCTTCACTTTATGCCTTCCTAATGGAATATTCAATTTCCCCTTTCATTAATGAATTCCTCAGTCTTTTTAGAGTAGTGAACTGTATTTTACACCTAGAGACCTCTCTAGAAAGTATCAATTCAGGTCACATCTTGGGAAAAAGATTTCTACCACAGTCAAGCTTTCATACAATTATGCTTCAAATAAATGGACATTTTGTATTGACTTAATTGAAATCTGAATTAAATCTGCATTAAACACTGCTAAGAAAGAAACTCATAACACATTAGTAGCTCAATGTGTTTAAAGTATAGTTATCTTCTTAAAGGCAGAATATCAACCTTTGGCTTCACAGCTTTGGGTAATATTGGCGCATATCTAGAAGCAAGAGATGCTCTGTAAATTCTCTGCCAGGCCACGTGCTTCTTTGCAAGTCTGCATCAGCAGAAATCTGAATCTTATTCAGGTATCATGCATAGCATGCCAGCTTGAGCTTCTTGGTTTATTTTTTTAGCCTAATAAAAATGGTAGTCATAAACCAAACAGATTATGTTTGTGCATGTCATTCATAGATGCTGCTTTTGTTGTTGGTTTTGTCACTGCACAGTAAAGCTACAGTTTGCTGTTGCTTTGCCTTTGTTTCATGGATTTCTAACATACCCCAGACCTGCCTTGCTACAAGATTTGCTCCTGGAAGCAGGAGGTGGACCCTTAGTCATAATTTTGATGTTGATATCACTGAGTGGTATCATTCAGTCACCTACAGGTAAGAGATTTTTTTGATAATGTTGGGAATATTTTGTAATCACATGTGTTTGCTTTACACATTAAGATGCTACTGTAAGGAACAGAAGGGACAGATACTTACTTGACTGGCATGAATGTGGAAGAGTGATGGGTAGATGTTCCTGCCCTGGACTTTGGCCTTGGCTACTTTTTCCCTCCACTCAAGTCTGCTCTGAAGTCAAAAGTGAAGCACTGGTCCCAGATTTCTGAGACTTTCACTTGAGCAGTGCTGGGAGCTCAAGGCAACTTGTTATGCCATGTATATGGTAGGTAGGGATTTTCTGTGGGAGGGGTATGTCTTTGCTCAGACTGTGGAAGTCTGCATAGGTCTTCTCAGAGTATTGGCCTCTGGGGCTTTCATAGAAACTCAGAAGAAACTTCTCAGATAACCTGCAGCTATTCTTCCACAAGCACACCCTGTTCAAGCACAGAAAGGCTTGTTACAGCGCTGATGCTATGAGGTTGGTGTGCTGGCCTAAAGGACACCTCTGCCTTCCCTGGGAGTGAAGGACATCTCTGCAGCCTTAGGCACCTGACAGAACTCGGCATCAACGATGCTCATGCAGTGACTGAGCAGCATCATTTTCCTCCAGACCATAATTAAAGATTCTGAGACAGATTTTTTTTTTTCCCCTGCTACTGGCTGCAGCAGACAAAGCTAGGACATGGCTGTGAGCCTGATTATAGGAACTCTGTCTTACCTATGGTCCCAGGAATGCTTTTGTCCTGCTGGTTCCCTCCAGATAAGGGGAGAGTGTTTCCGAGAAACCTGCCATGCATTTATGCAAGAATTCTTCTGCAATAGTTAGTTCTCCACATAAGAGATGACAGGTTTTGCTATCTGCTCTTTTCAGGTGTTGGCATCAATATTTCTGTGGAGTAAATAAAGTTCAAAAATCAATTAATTAAAGATTCAATACTCATAAAAATACATATGCTTTTTAATACTAGAGTGCTTTGATGTATATTGCCTCTCTCATGGGGGAATTTTTTCAGAGCAGCTCTTTATCCCTCTCTTCAAAGTTATGTTTTTCACTTCTCCCTCACCCTGCAATTTTCCAACCTGATAGTATTCAAGCTTGGGGAAAAGGATGTTTTTTGCGTTTCTTCCACTCCCACAGTGTGCTTTTACTTGGTATGTGTCACCCTAGCTGGAGATCACTCTACTTTTACCCAAGTCAGCAGCTACTAAAGGTCAGTGAGAACTCAGCTGGGAAGTGCGGCAGTTAAGACCTAATTAGTTAAACCTTTTCCTATGATACAATCTGGCCTGTGTATAATAAGGCCTTCATTAAGGAGTTGTGCTATTTAACTTGCAATTCTTTGTATGATACAGTAATCATTCTTATCTGTGTCTCTTTCAGGTAAAATCCATTCATAACCTTAAACTTTGTCATCAGTTCATTGAAGAAAAGGGTGATGCAGCAAAGCTAGTCTTGATGGCCTCGGGTCAGTGGCCTCACTCCTTCCTGAGGCATTGAAGGATCCCGTTACCAAGCAGCTTCTGCTGCTGGTCATGAGACAGAGAGTAAGTGTGGAAAGAGCACTGGAATTCATGAGGAGTGAAAAATATACACTCTACACTAGCAGAGTACTCTACACTGTTGTCCTGTTGCACTGACTTTTAGATCTCAGCAATTCTGATGCAGTCTGCACCTACAGGTGTTATAAAATTGCTATATAAAATGGGAAACACAGGTTTCAAGCCATATGGTGAGACAGATTTGAAACTGGTGTCTGTCCTATCTTACTGTCATAAAGGACTCCTCCATTACTGGCTGGAAGAGAAAGGCCTGGAAGACTGAGATTCAAAAGCAGTTCCTCAATGCTATGCCTGGTATGTCAAGGAAAATATCATCAGTTTAAGAATGCTGTAAAACAGGATGGTAAAATCTGTTTTAAAAAAGGAATTTTCTCATTAAATATCTGTATTCACTCTTAAAAGGCAGTAACTATGGGGTTACTATGAAGCAGAACAGCCATAAATATTGGCAGAAAATTACTTAAATGAGATAAATTGCTCACTTAAAAAGAGACAGAAATCTTGTCTTTTTCAAACAACATGTGGAAATTTATTTCATGAACAGATTAGTGAATCTGGTGAGCTGTGCTACTGCTGACTATTTTTATCTTGTTTTGGATGTAAAATCCCTTCAACTTTATACTGGACTTGACTTAGGGAACATGGAAAGAAAGATGAAAGATCATGTTACGATCAAAAAGGTGAATGGTGAAGATGAGGGAGTCTTGAAACTAAGAAAAAAGTAATGTGAAATAGAAAGAAGGGAGAAAGTTTCATGTTTGTGTGTCTGTGTTTTTCCTGAGATCAAAGGGTACTGTGTATTTTTAATAACTCTAAGCTATAAAAGTTCCTCAGATTGGAGATTTGAAGAGACACTTGTCCAGTATCAGGTGCATCAAGTGGAATACGAACACCCCTTTCCCCTCTAGGAATTAAACTGGAGGTATTGAATGGAATCTAATTAGAAAAGGTGAGAGCCAAGCAATCCTGCTGGAGCTCAAACTAGTTAATTAATTGTTGAAATGAATCAAACCTGCTGACCATATGAAAATATAAGAGAAAATAATGAGGGGATATAAAAAAACCGTGGGTTTTAAGTTTTTTTTAAACTTTATGGTGAGCACTTGACATTTGGCCCATGGTGAACACACCTGAGCAGAGTCCCTTGGCAGAGCACTCCTGGGAAGCAGGCCAGGAGGCAATCAGGCACACAAATGGACTCACTGCTTGGCTCTGGGGATTACCTGGGCACTGCAGAGGAATTTCAGCTAGTCTGACATGTATATCTTTGCAGAAATAATCTTCTGTATTGATTAGCAATGGGTTTCCTCAGGAAGAGAATAAAGTGCAGGAATTTTGCATTTGTTAATGATGAGATGCTGCAAGAAGCTGGGGAGGACAGATGGACAGTTGTGAGATACCTGTATTCAGACTTGCAAAATCTGATTGTATGACTACCAGAAGACATACTGGGAAGCAGATACTGATACAGTGGCTTTGTTAGCCTGTGTCTTGCAGGGCTTGAATTGCCTGTTTGTCATCAGCTTTGTCCCTAAGGAAGTGGTTGGATGTCTTTGTATTGGGGTCTCCATGTGGTCCTTCTAGAAGAAAACTGTTTGCTAAGGCTCAGTGCTGCGCAAACTCTGGAGCGAGCTTGGGTTTGTTAGAGGTGATGCTACCAAAAGAGCTGTGCTGCTAAGTTTACTCTGGAGGCAGCAGAAAAGCAGTTATCACACAGTGGTGATACCAGAGAGTGGTTAACCAGGTATTTCAAAGGAAGAGATGCTCAAAGTCTTGTTTCCCCTCTCTGTTCCTTTACGTCAACTCAGGTGTCCTGTTCCCTCCTCTCCATACCCTATAAAGATAGGAGGGAATGGAAGCAAATCTCTATGTCCTCCTCCCAGCTTTGCTTCCAGCCTTTGTCCTTCTCCACAACACACCGTGTGGAGCCCAGTCAGATCCCTTGGTGCTTCAGAGGGCAGCAGGAGGTGAAAGAATTGGTAGATCATGGGCCAAGATCATAGGTTGTTATCAGTCATGCCCACGTTGGCCTGGTAGCTAGGCAATTAGCATTTGAATTAGTCCACAGGCCACTAGTTGTCAATTCTTTAAACTTTTTAAAGGATTAATTAACAGTGCCATGACTGGAACTCAATAAAAGCCACTGAGAAACATGTTCTAAGAAAAATCAGAGAAAAACACTTTGTAGTTCTTTTTGCATGATTTTCTGGTCATAATACCATGACATTTGAATAAAACTAAATGTCTTTGATAATTCAAGTGGAAAAAAATCCCAGTTCAAATAATGGCTTCAGAAAAGGAATTAAATTATCTTCTCTCTGTGAAAATACTTAATTTTCACCTTATGCTTAAGACCCAAGATGCAAAAATATACCCACTGCTGTCTCGTGTGCTCTACTGAGCAAGTTGCATTGATAATCCTGATTTGTGCATTCAAATTCATATACTGAAAATTAAAATGCCTTTTTTATTTTGCAAAGAATATGACAAAGTTAATTATTTTAATGCATCTGGATAACCTGTTTCAAATGCCTCTTTAATCAGCTTTATTTAGCATACTTTACATTTGCATTTTATATTTAGCCTCATCTGTATTGCCTCATTACATTTTGAATGACATAGTTATTTCTGTACTAAAGGCTCCAGAGCTTTGATTATTTGAGGGGCATAGACCAGAATGGGATTAATGACAGGTTCGAAGGAAACAGGACATTAGTGCATTAGAAAGAATCAGAAACTCCTCCATAACATCAGTGAATGTTTTTTGACATTCTTATTTGCTCCTTCCTTCCTGTTTCTTCCCTTTCCTCTTTTAATGTCAAGTTGTATAGATACACAATGAGGCAACAGATGATTTCTTGGGGTCACTGGTTTGGCTCCTCACATTTATTTAGTATTGAAGTTCTTACCAGAGACTTCCAACTTTTAAAATCTATGTCAACAATATAGTTCGGAAAGATCAAATGAAACAAACAAGCAAGGAAATAAATTTCTTTTGGTGTGTCATGGTTTAAACCCAGCCAGCAACAAAGTACCACGCAAATTCTAACTCAGTTCCTCACCCTCCCCTGCTGCTGGTGGGATGAAGAAGAGAAATAGATAGAGGTTAAACCTGTGGGTTGAGATCAGAGCAGTTTAGTAACTGGAATAAATTATAATAAAACCAAAA
>VZTH01015850.1:90294-119327 GCA_013397815.1 Aleadryas rufinucha | reverse complement strand
CCCTCCCCGCGCGTCTCCGCGCGCTGCCCCCTCACGGCGCGGCCATGAAGGCGACGCCGCTCTCCAACTGCGAGCGGCGCTTCCTCCTGCGCGCCATCCAGGAGAAGAAGGTGCGGCGCCGGCATCCCCCTCTCCCTGCTCCTTTCCCCATCCCTTTCCCCGATCCCCTTCCCCCGCCGCCCGGGGAGCGCGGCTGTCCCCGGGATCCTTCCCCCGCCGCCCCATCGCGTGCCGGGCATGGCGCACTGACCCGCTCCATGTGTGTGTGTGTGTCCGTGTCTGTGTGTTCCCGCAGCGCCTGGACGGGAGGCAATGCTACGACTACCGCAACATCCGCGTCTCCTTCGGCGCCGACCGCGGCTGCTGCATCGTGGAGCTGGGCAGGACCAGGTGGGCGCGGGGGCTCGGCCGCGGGGCCCGGGTTGAATAAAGCCTGAGGTTCCCAAACCTGCGGGGATCACTGTAAACGGATTTTAACCTTTCGAGCCTTAAAGTCGTAGTATTTCAAGGGTAGGAGCAAAGAGGAGAAGATGGAAAGGAAGGAAATGGGAAAGGGATGGGGTTTTTGTGATGATTTAAATTACCAATAATTTATAAAATGCAAAATTATTCCCAAGTTTTCATCCCTTTATTCACTGATCTCGCATTTTGCATTCTTCCACGAACCAAACGACCCTTTTTTGCCTGTGGAAAAGTGAAATACATGCACCTATATAAATATTTCATTCGTTTTTCATGTGTTTGGGTCAGTTTTTAGTCTTAAAAGACAGGAGTATGTTCTAATTCCTACATTTGGTTCTTTCAGTTATTGACCAAAGTTTAAATACATATGACAGGCTTTGAACGAGAAACTGTCAGGAGTGAGAATTACAAACTAAAACCCTAAACACACACTTTTTTCCCAAGTATATGTTTTGTCTCTAGATTTTTCTTGATGTGTTCTGTGACTTGGTGCTTTATTCACCTCGGCAGGGTTCTTGCACAGGTCTCCTGTGAACTCGTTCCTCCCAAGGCCAATTGGCCCACGGAAGGTGTGCTCTTCTTTAACCTGGAGCTCTCACCCATGGCTGCACCTGGGCTGGAGCCTGGCAGGTAAGGTGGCTGTCTTAAAAGGACTAAACAAGGATGGCATAAAAGCCACTGTAGCCATATTAAGTTTGGGTTAATTTTGTTCCAACAGGCAATCCGAGTTACTGGTGTCACTGAACAGACTATTGGAGCGATGCTTCAGAGATTCCAAATGCATTGACACCGAATCTCTCTGCGTTGTTGCTGGTGAAAAGGTAGGAAAACCTCCTAATTCCTGGTAAAAGATACGTGTAGTCCAATTTTAACTTGGTCTGTGTCTTGTGTTGGAAAGTGGAAGTGCTGATTTTAGGTTAATGCTGACATCCACACATCTGCCTTGACAGGTATTTTTAACGTGCATATCTGCATAGGCTTTCTGAAGTAGCTGGGACCCTACAGAATTATTAAATTGTGCTGAGGTGCTACATATTTTGTCATAATTAAAGCTGGCACAGTGGGTATCTTGAAATACACCGAGATCTCTCATCTTCCTAAGCAAAGACCTAAGGAATATATGCTGTTTCTTTTTATGGCTCAAAAAAATGAACTCGTTTTGGAAAAAAATTAACTTCTGTAGAATCAAGCAGGTTTGTATTTTTTGTGGTTTTTTCTCAGGTTTGGCAAATTCGCCTGGACATGCACCTGTTAAACCATGATGGTAACATCACTGATGCTGCCAGCATAGCAGGGATTGTAGCTCTGTGCCATTTTCGCAGACCAGATGTGTCTGTGCAAGGAGAGGAAGTAACCGTGGTAAGTTTTTTGGGTTTTTAAAGTTTCCTCAAATCCCTTTGTCATTTTAAAATTAAACGAGTTTCATAAATAACTGTATTCTGGGCCAATTCCTTTCAAAGTACACTCCTGAGGAACGTGATCCCGTCCCCCTGAGTATCCACCACATGCCCATTTGTGTCAGTTTTGCCTTCTTCCATCAAGGGTAAGATTTTGAGGTTTTATGTACCCATATAAGGGGTCTAAGTCTTGTATACCCATAGTTCTTAATATGCAAACCAACTCTTTTGTTTAATTGTATTTAGGGGTAGCAAGTTGCCTTGAGTTTTACTGTTGCCTCATATTTCAAAACTTGATTCTAGGACCTATTTATTGGTGGATCCAACTGAACGTGAGGAGCGGGTGATGGATGGGCTCCTTGTAATTGCCATGAATAAACACCATGAAATTTGTACCATCCAGTCCAGTGGAGTGGTCATGCTGGTGCAGGATCAGGTAAACCTTCGCCTTGACCAGTCCTTCTGTGGTGCATAAACTGGTTCCTGTGCTGCAGTCTTGCTATGGAAATATCCATGGCATTTGGAAGCTAAGAAAACAATTAACTGTCTGATTTTATTGGAAAAGATTATGTAGTTTTAGTCCTAGTAGAAGAGCATAGTACCATGTACCATGCTGCAGAAGAGATGTAGAAAATGCATAGGTTTTGGTATTTTTATTTTTTCCCTGTGATTTGGCTGAGAAAGCCTGCAAATTATTTCCACTTGTACTCTGAGGGGGAGCTGGAGGCTTGTATTCAGTTTTTGCATAATTCCCAGTGAATCCAGTCCCTCACGGTAAGGTGCCATACTTTAAGAGATTCTTGTGATTTAAATGTTTGTGATTCTTATGATGCTCTACAGTTTCAGTTAAAAACTTCTTGCTTCCCTGGTTGTAAACTGTTTTTTGTATGTGTAACAAACAGATTCTGAGATGCAGTAAAATAACAGCTGTGAAGGTCACAGAAATAACAGAACTGATTCAGAAAGCCTTGGAAAACGACCAAAAAGCCAGGTGAGTGCTTTGGGAGGGGACGGAAATGGGTGTTTTAAAGAAATGTAGTAAAAACTAATCTCAGCTTGTGGTTTCAACACAAATTGTCTTCACTTGTATTTGTTTTAAATAGCAAGCATTTAAATTTGAACTTGAAAAAAGAAACCATGTTTGAGTTATCCTGAAATAATGTCTGTCGCTGAATGGCCAGGAAAGAAGGCGGGAAGTTCGGCTTCGCAGAATCCATCCCCAACCAAAGGATCACTGCCTTCAAAATGGAGAGTGCTGCTGTGGACACCAGCGATGTGGAAGAACAGGCTGGAGAAATCATCGCTAAAGCTGACCCTCCTGCAGAAGTGTATCTTTTCCAGGGTATTACTCGGGGGAAAACCAGGCTAAACACACATCTAGGCTTCCTCATGGCTTAGGTAGCCATATATCCTTCAGAGGAAACATCATCATCGTTGTCATCCTGGTTTTGGTTCTCTCTGGTTTTAATTCCTTGCACAAAGTGCAAAGCTGAGGTCAGAACTGTGATTATTGCAGTGACTGGAGAAGTGGCACTCTGAACTCCCCCTTAGGGTTGTTCTCCCCCAGCGTAAAAACCACCTGGTTTGCTCTCAGAATACAAAGAATTTTACCTGCAAACACCAAGATTTTTCTTAACTCCTGCAGTTTTGCCAATCCAGTATTGCACACTCCTGGGACAGCCCAAATTGGGGAAGGAATAGAGAGCTCCTGGGGGGACCTTGAAGAATCCGAGAAGGAAGAAGCAGCGGAAGAGGAAGGTGACACTGAGGCAGCTGCTTTTGAATGTGAGAAAGTGGAAACTGAGGATACAAGTACAATGAGGGAAACTAAGAAGGGTAAGTATTTGTTTTTCTTAATATCAGATCTTATTATTACATCACTTCATTAACAGTTTAGAATTAAACTGTGAAAGGTCCTTAGGAAGAAAGAACCACTGTAGCCACTTTACACATTTGCTAATTCCACTTGACCTGGTAATTATCTTAAAAACTTGATTTCTGTAGTATAGGGAGGGCTGCAAATGAATCAGAAACCCCTCTGAATGTTTCTTTTAAAATGCTGTGGTTATTAATTACAGGAGTTGTTTGCACAAAACTGATCACCAGTTTGGGGTTGGTGGGGTTTGTGTTTTTTAGATGAACCCATTGTAGTGTCCGACAGCGAGGAGGAAGAAGTTGTCATTCTGGAACCACAGGAACTACCAAGGAAAACAAGGTAACCAGCAAGTGGAATTAGGAGGGGAAAGGAGTTTGTAAGGAGTATTTCCAGGAAGGACAAGATTTTGGCAAGGCCAAGAAAGGTTTCAGTTGATCAAAGGCAATACAGATACAGCTGAGAGCAGGGAAGTTTAAATCTAGGCTAAATCTCTGGCCTTCTGTCCTGGGAGGCCAGAGCCTGGCTGGCCTGCAGCTGTCTGAAATAGTGATGGGTATTTGACTCATTTTAGTCCTTCCAAAGGGAGTGAGAGCATAAAAGTGGGTCTTCATTCAGTGGCTCCTTAGAGCTGCTGCAGAGATTCCATGTGCTGCACTAGAGGTGATGTTGTTTTATGTCCAAGAAGTGAGATTTGCTGCTGTATCCCTGCAGTAGCCATGGAAACCTTTGGCACTAAGTGTGGTGGGAGGTTGCCAAGTTATAGATAATCAGCCTGTGTTCTTTTGAAATAGTAAAGCTGTTCAGTAAGTTTCTCTGATACGGCTGTTGTTTACTGACAGAACACAGACCAGCTCCAAACAAGAAAACCCAAGTAAGAAAGCATTTAACAAAAGGAGAAGAAAGAAGAGAACTTCTCGTTAAAGCCATCATCCCTCCTGCAGGAGTGCTGTATAATATGGATTTTGGTGTATTATTACTGAGCTTATTTTTGTAGATATTTTATTTCCTCCCCTCCCAATCTCTGGTTCTGCTTTTATGTATATGTTAAAACTATTGTACACAGATTTAAATAAAAAATGGTGCCTGTAACTGAAATCCCATGTTTGGCATCCAACTGCAGCAAAAACGCACTCACCTAGTTCAGCTTTCCTCACAGGGGAAAATCAGATGTGCTGTCATTAAAACCTTCTTGCCCCTGTTACTCCAGACTTTACCTTGTACTCAAACTGCTTTGTATGAAAATCACCAGAAATGCATGGGCTTAACAAAGTAGCACAGAACTTCAGAGGAGTTTCTTAAAAAGTTTAATTAAATATTACATGCAACAGACAGGACTGCTTCTTGAACTATAGGCAAAGAGTTATGCTCTGAATTTAGGATCAGGCAAAACAGAGACGAGGAGGATTCCAAAATACCTGATCTGGGCACTTTGTTTGCAAACAAGCGACACTGGAAACACACACATATTTACAGAGTGAAGCAGGGCTATTTTACAGGTTGCCTCAGTGTTACATGAGCTGTGAACAGGAGAGAAGTTACTGTTGCAGATTTTACATTCCCCAAATCAGGTTCAGAACTTTAAAAAAAAAAAAAAAATCAAATTGCTCCCAGCCAGGCAAAGCTTGTATCAAGTTGTGCTCTTTCAGAAAGGGACCAACACACAAAACCTCTTGTCTCCAGGAGCTAAACCAGTGCATTTTCTTAGTGTCAGTTCTTCCATCTCAAAGTCACTGTCCTGAGTACAAAAATGGGTGAAGATGCAGTTCCTTCTTAATTCTGTAGTACCACAAGACTGTAAACTTCTTCGGAAAGAAGAACAGTATTTTTTGCACCGCTGTTTCTCTCTTCCCACATAACATCTCATCCCTGTATTCCTTTGAGCCTTTAGTTGGAAAGGCCTAGAAGTTAACCTGGATAGGCTTAACAGTAGTACAGTACAACCCGGGATATTGTGTTCAAAGGTTAGAAGCAAAAGCTGCAATTGTCCCATATTAACTTTGGGAAATGGGAAGGTGGAAAAAGACAGTGCTTAATAGCACAAGCAAGAGCTGCCCTGAGGAAGCAGGAACTTTATTGTGCTGGGCAGAGATGCCAGCCCCTGACTGAAGACTTTTTGTTAGGCTGCAGAGGAAGTCATGTTGATATCATGGTGAAGATAAAGCTCAAGAAGTGTGGAAGAATTTTTCTCTGTGCTACAGGAACAGTAAGGGAACAACTTCATTGAAACTCGAGCACAGCTCTTCGATTAAGCACTAAATTAATACTAAAACCCACTGAAGTCCTTTCACCTAACTACTGCTACTCCCTCTTTTTCTGGAGAAAATAATTCATAAGCTTGCTTTAAATTACCCTCCAATGTTCATATTTCTCAGTGGTCTTGGAATACACCACAGAAAGGAAGGGGAAGGCAGATCCCAGTTTCCCAGGAAGAGCACTGTGGCCTGTTATCTTCAAGTAATAGCCGCCAGTCAGCATTGCCAGTTACCCTTCCAAGGTCACAAACGGTGAAAAACACATTCCTCCCTATGTAAACTTTCTCTCCTGCAAGGTTAAAATGTTTCCAACCCCAAGCACCAGACATGATACACTGCACAGGCTGTCCCCAGTTCATTTTAGCATATCAGTGGCAGCCTACTGAAATTAATCTTAATAAAGGCTGTTGGCCAATGAAATGTGGTTCTTCATTAACCATCAGACAATGCATAAAAGTCCAAGTGCATCCTAAGAAGCTCAGATTGGCCAAAAAGGCCACTTCTGCTGCATATTTTGACCACCACTCGACTCCATTGGTGTTGTAATTGAGGTGGTTCAGGGAAGGCTCAGGCAGCAGCACAAGGGTGGGACAGAGTAGTAACTTTGTAGTTGCTGAGGTTGGATACAGAGTTGTGTCTCATTGACATCTGCTTCTCAGCCTGACAGATGATGATTTGAAAAATTATTTTAAATAGCCCACACCCTAAGAGCTGTTGGCCATCTGTGAGGAGGAGTTTGCACTGCTGGGTGCCCAGATAACCAGAGAGACAATGTTGACTCAGCTTCAAGTCAGAGAGGCACAGGTTTCACAGGGCAGCCCTTGCCAAAAAGCTTTAGAAATGAATGCCAGTTTAAGGTGGCAGTACTGCCCCTCAGTGATTTTAAGCTATTGGCGAAACCACTAACATCAGATACAAAAACTGTTTATTGGCCAACCTGGAAATGGCTTAATTCAGCCCATTTCTGTGCACTCACTGCCTTACATGCAAACAACAGCAGGTACAGGGCAGCATCACTCCATTTACACAGGCTGAAGGTAAACATCCACTTGATCTAATGCTGGTTAAATGCCAGTTTGCTCATGTAACAGTTCCGGAAGTAAGGAAAAATATGGCACATTTTTGCTGTGTGCCACAGAGGAGCTCTCCCCAAGCATGAGGGGTGTACAGAATTCATGCTGCTCTGCACACAGCCCATCCATGCCAGAAGACATTCCCTGCCCCTGAGGGCACAGAGCAGCAGTTCACCCCCCTGAAGTTTAATCCCTCCACCACCCCTAAAGAGGTACAAGGCAAGCAGACTGAGGACTGGTTTTCTCAGTAGGCATCAATGGACTTTTGGGACAGCCAACACATCAGTGGGAACTCCATGGGTTTAGATTGGTATCAGTTTTACACTTGGACTAGAAAATACTGACAGCAAGACCATTTTCTGCGTAGTGGAAGCGCGAGGTATGAACTGGTGCAGGAGTTTTAACTGTGCAGTCCCTGCAGCAGAGCATTCAGCCTTTCCCCTGATGGAGATCTGGCACCACATTATGTAGCAACTAGGGCACATCCTAAAGAGCCTCATGAGTCGGTTCCAGCGAGGAGTTCTCCTCATGGCCATAGAGTTTCTTCCAGTTTTGTAGCCATTAAGGCACGTTTTGGATCTATGCTAAGTCTCAGTTTAAACTAGACAGTATAAAAATGCTACTGATACGCTGTGGAGTCCAAGTCTTTCTTACCCAGAAGGGGAAAAAGCCCTACTATAATAATGCACTGCTAATATTAACATTTAGTCTATAATTAGATAAGCAGTCTCAGTCTTCATGTGGCCTGCATGGTTAATTCTGTGCCTGAAGAGAACATTTTGATAAAAACACAGCTAAAACTCTTAACAAGATTGCATGTACAAAAGATTTACATTAAAACCACATGAAACTAAACTTCATCACTGAAGTCCCCAAAGCCTGTATTCATATTCTGAGTGATCATATCTAGAATCCTGAACCATGTTTAAAACTGTACATCATTTCCTGGTAATATACATCTCTTAAAAAGATCAGTCTCTTGATTATTACAATAAGTTTAGTGTGTCTGGTGGGTCAATGAGCGATACTCCGTGGTACCTAGAGAGGGAAAAAGAGAGGCACGATGTCATCTTGCTCAAGTGCTCTCTGCCACGAAGAGCAGCATAACACACTGCAGTGAAGCACATTTCCTACCAGGCAGGAAACATTCTGGGCCTTGTTGGCTGCCGTGCCCCACACAGATTTTTTAGGAGCATTAGGCGTCACCAACTGTAGGAATGTCAAGAAAATTCCTCCAGTTTCTACCTGACAGTTCAGGCAGCAACAGAACACCAAATATTGCTTTACAAACCACCATGAAGAAACCCAGGGACTCTTGTCCCTGTTTCACTGAGGAGGTGGATTTGGTTAGTTGAGTCTGCCTGAAGACTCAAAAGACTCATCCCACACCCTGCCAGGCAGTTACATGTTTGGACAACTCAGGTGTTAACACCTCCACAGATACTCACTTGGTACTCTTGTACTTTTCCCTTATGGACTGCTGTGTGTGCTGGGCTGCTTTGAGGTAGGTGTTGTGTAGGTCTATGAGGCAAGGCTTGATGTCTTCAAGGGTGTAGCCAGTTACTTTGCACAGGGATTCAGGCTGAGGGGAAAAAGAAAGGGAGAGGGGCATTTGAACGTTGCTGTTCGCTTATGCTGATGACCAATGGCGGAGTTTTTAACTTCCTGTTGAAACCATATTACCCCCTCCATCCCATTTTTCAAATCCCACAGGGAGCAATCCCTAATTAACAAGCTAGGAGCACAGAGGGGCTGCAATTCCTGCAGCCCAGCCCCAGCATTGAGGACTGTGTACAAATACACTGAACACAAACAGGGGTGTGCAAAGGCTCACGTTTGAGTGCTACATACCCAGGTTTGTCCAGTGAGTGTGTAGTCTGCCAGATGAAATGCTGCAGCAGCAATAACTGATGGCAAGTATTTCAGGTAAGGATCAGCATCAATTAGACTCAGCTCCCCCAGGTACTGCAAGGGAAACAAGAAAGGGAATCATCTCCTTCCAAAAGCTAACAGTTGCATTAAAATCCTAACTGAAGCTTCCAATCCTGCCATCGGTTGGAAGGACAGCTTTTATCAGTTTCCACTTTCTCTCTCTTTAAGCATCTCCTGCTGTCAAACAGCATTCCACCACATGCTTTACCAGCATATTTTATGTTTAGGGACATATGAGAACTAAAGGGAAGAGCGTAGTCAGGTCTGACCTCTGCACAGTGAGACAAAGGCTTCAGTTTAGGAGCTCTGGTACCTACCATACAGATAGGATTTATTATAACTTAAGATGAAATGTTATCTGTGCTCTGCTCTAGAAATTAGCCTCTGGATTTAGAACTTGCTGCTTATTGAGGGGAAAACCAAAACAAAAGTCCTTTTTTGCCAANTGCAATAGAACTGTCTAATTCCATGGGCTGAGCTAACAATTCTTACTTACCATTGACAGGCTCTCCACTTTAGCATCTGTCTGCTGGTGTAGGAAGTACTGGGTGAGGAACTGGTTGATTGTTGGAGCCGCCAAGTCAAACGACAAAACCTTCAGAATTAAGTGCTCCATCCTTAGGACCTGCTTCTTGGTATAGGTGTCATCTGTGATGTAGACAAACTCGGCTACTTCAGGAGGATAGATCTCTTCAAACTTTCTGCCAGGAGAAACGTTCATGAGTAAATAACTGAGTACTAAAAAAAGCAGATAACCACCAACATTTAATGAAATGCTCGTTTAAATCCTGATTTGGGAAGGAGCTGGGCACTGGTGCCAAACAAGTTTGCTGCAGTTGGTTCAGTAGCTCTTGAATCAGCAGAATCTGAATTTAGAGAGCTACAACAACATGATCATTTAGGACTAACAAATTTGGGACTTGGAGTTACTGAAACTCCAGAATAACCCACTAAACTAATCATTGGGGCAAGCACAACTTTCTTTTCACATGCCTTATGCATATTGCCTCAATATGTTTAGATGCCAGCTGCTGCAGCTGGAAATAGCAGATCCTCAATTTAGGGGCAATCTACAAAGATAAGTGCCAAGCTTTTAGGTGGATAACTCCTGATTTTTATCCCAGCATGAAGCCCTCCCAAGTCAGTCCTGCTCTAGGCAACAGAACAGCAACAGCCACAAATTTCATCTGTATGCAACCAGCAGGTGGAACTTGAAATGAAGCAATTTCACTTACGATGCCAGCAGCATGGCTGCAGTACCCACAAGCTGAAGTTTTCCTCTCAAAACAGACATGGAAGAAAGAAACCTATCAATGTAATTTACAGCTAAGTGCAGGGTTTCGTTCTGTAATTTGTATTCTTCTCCAACTTCCACCAGCCAGTCCACAAGAATAGCCCGCATGTTGTTCGTGATATCAGGTTGCTTCTTCATGTAACCTATTTTGGGCTTGCATTTCACCTGTAGGTTTAGATGACAGATAAAATTGAGTTTGGACCATGTGCTGGTAGGGAAGCAACTGTTTAAATTCCATTTATCACAGTTTAACAAATCAGAAGTAAACACTGGTGAGTTTAGGATCAGTAAGTTCTATTTCTGTAATCTTGCTTTCCAGCTTGTGCATGGCACAATCAACTTTATCACAATAAACCACTCCCGTGCTCTTATTTCACCCTTTCTAGCAAGCTCTAATTTAGTCACTGTCATGGTAACTCACGTTCAGATGCATTTCTCCACCACAAACTCTTCCCCCATGGGCTGTATGCAAATAAGAAGAGAGACAGGAGCTCACCTCCATTTCCCTCAGGTACGTATGGATTTCACTGATATAGTCTGGCACGTTGTTAACGTTTGGTGCTCTCTCTTCTGTTTCTGAGGTTATTGAAATATCCATAATACTTGGAGAATCTAAGCAGAGGATAACAGCCATGTTAAAATGGGCACCATCNGGGGGGGGGTAGGTGTGGCAGCTGTAGATGAGAGAGAGGGAAACATCTGTCTAGCAGTGCAACAACTCCCAATTTAAAGTTCATTAATCTCTGCCTGCTCTGAGTAAGGGTGCATGCTTGAGCCAGGCCAAGTGCCAGCCTCAGATAAGAATGGAGTATCCCAAACAGTAAGTGGCAATAGGAGTGTTAGTTCCCAGCAGTNGTGTTAAAATGGGCACCATCACACCATTCCCTCACAGCACAGGGAACCTTGTGCGGGCTCACTCGGCTGGACTGGGAGTTGAGGAGGCTCTACAGAAGTCAATTTCCCCTTCCCCTTTCTCTTCTTCCCGCTAAGAGTAAAAGGATGGAAAACTCTCTTGCAATTATGTAGTGCTCCGGGCACCCTGTGTTACCTTGTTACATAGGTGTGGATCCTGCAAGCTTAGATTGTGCTTTAAAACAGGGCTGGAACGCCAGAGCTTTTTGTAGCCTGCAGAAGTGGATCACAGGGAAATCAGCCCTCAGACATTCACATGTGTTACAGAAGATGGATCTGGCACTTCTCATTTTTCACATACTGAGAAGAGCTGAAAACACTTGCAAACACTACAGAGTATATAACCTCGGAGAAAAACCTATTACATCTTGGGATCTGCCTGGGTAAAGTCCCCTTCTAACTGTATTGGTAGCAAAGGGCGAGGCTTTATGGGTTGCTCTTGTCTGTAATGTGGCTTCTCTCATGAGGCACTGATAGTTAAAGTTATAGAGTATAAAACTGCCTAAAAGAGCAGGGGCTAAGAACACAGAGATTGAAGAGCTGTTGTATCCTGGTGGCAGGCTCGAAGGAACCAAACCAGCGCGTGTCCCAAACCACAGCCCTCCAGCTGGCTCTGGAAATCATTCCCTGGGTGAATTCCTCCACGCTTCCCGGGGGCAGGGCCCTGAGGGGGGAGCAGGTGGGACGCGGCCTACACGGCGCCCAGGGCCGGCCAGCGCTGCCGGGGTGGCACGTACCGAAGCTCAGCTCCATGGCGTTGCTCAGGGGGGCCAGGGGCCGCCGCTCGCCCAGGGCACACACGGCCGCACGCAGCCCCAGCACCGCCTCCTCCTTCTGCCCCGCCGGGACGCCCCGCTGCCGCCGCGGCTCCCGCTGCCCATCGGGCTCGTCCACATGGATGGAGAAGGGCTGATGCTGCTGCAGCCCCGCCGCCGCTCCATGGCCCTCGCAGCCGCCCCGCGCCGCCTGTGGGGAGAGCGGCCGTCAGCGCCCGGCCCCTGACAGCTCCCGCCGNGACAGACAGACACAGGCAGATACGGAGGGCGGGGAGCCCATGGGGAGGGAAGGAGGCAGCCTGGGACACCAGGCCCCGCGCCCGCCCAGGGGAGGGAGAGAAGTGCCTCGGGCCTTCCCGCCGGGAACCGTGTGTGGGAAGCGTGCTGGAGCTTGCCCAGCCGGGCTCCTGAACGCGTCCCGGGAGGAGCGGCCGAGGGAGAAGCGGGGGTTTAGTCGGGGGAAAAGCAGGCTCCGTGGGGGAGACCTCATCACTCTCTCCAGCTCTCTAAAAGGAGGGTGTAGTGAGGTGACCGCAGTGAGGGGACAAGAGGAAATGAGACGGGAGATTTACATTATCGAAGAATCAGAGACCACAAAGCTAATCTTGTTCCAACCGTCCTGCCATGGCAGGAACACCTTCCACTGGACCAGGTTGCTCAGAGATCTATCGAACCTGCCCTTTAACACTTCCGGGGTGGGGCATCCACAGCTTCTCCGGGCAACCTGTGCCAGGGCCTCACCACACTCAGATTATAGACAATCAGGAAAAAAATTGTCACTGTGAGGGTGGAAGAGGTTGCCCAGGGAGGTGGTGGAGTCACCATCCCTGGAGGTGTTTAGGAGGTATCTGGATGTGGTGCTGGGGGATGTGGTTTAGGGGTTACGGTAATAATGACACGTTGATGGTTGAACTTGATGCTCTCAAGGGTCTCTTCAACCCTTGATGGTTCTGTGCCATTTCAGTGGAGTTGGTCTTTTTTACTAGCGAACAGATCTCCCTCTCCACGAGATGCTTCATCTCTTCTAATTTTAAATAAAACCGAGTGAGAAGGTAGGCGGAGTTTTGAAATGAAGCACAGGGACGCTGGGGAAGCATGGAGGAAGTTTAATGCCATCCATCCCTCAACAAGAGTTTAAATGCAGCTGTCTTCAGTCTAACTTTCACAGTTCTCCCTGCTCTCTTCATACACCAGCTACACCAAGTCTGGTGACATTCTCATACCACATTCTCAACACAACAGGCAAAATGAAGTTAGGTACAGCAAAAACACACAGATTTCTCCCAAATCCATCCAAGTCTCTGGAAACCAGTTTCTTCATCCGTTCTTGCAGCTGGGGGATGGGCTACTCCATGTAGTCTTGAACAGTAGTGAAAACATTTTTCCCAAAAGGATATTTGGTATTTACATCTGATCGTTCTTGAGCTATTATATTAACACTGTACATAAAACCTCTGCACACAGTTAACATACACAACAGTTTATATAAAGTTTACAGCTGTATCATACTGGATAATAAATAAGAATAAAACCTAAGAGCTGAGAGTACAACAAAAGACTAAAAGTGTTTTTCTTCAAAAGTGTTTTGGACTTGATATTGAAATGCCTTGGTTAAAACAAGAAAAATTACTCTGCTTTTTCCTTGTCAGGCAGCATCAAAAAAAGCGATCAATCCATCTTGATCACAGCCATCCAGAATTTCCAGAAGGAGAGGAACTTTGGTTTTCACATTGGTGCCTTTAAATTTAAATTTATCTATGAAGAGATCTGTGATCATACCTGCAAAGGTAAAATTCCAGAAGTTATAATTTGCCTTGTTTTCAGTGGGAGGTACCTACTTTCAGCTCATGATTATGTACCAACTGTTCCAGTTGTTAGAAGACTTTTTTAACTTCACGTTTTAAACAATGGTTTAACTGTAAACAAATCCAAACCATTTAACTTTTACACGTTGCTAAATGCCACCCTGAATTTGAACACTATCTTTAACCATGTCCAGAAAGACAAGAATCATCTAAATAGAAGCAGCTGTCTATTTCAGCCATGTCTCTGGACATTAAGCCCCATTTAAATAAAGCTGAATTATCAACAAACCATAAAGTCTCTCGAGATGTGCAGGCTGTCTCTTGTATTCCTCCAGCAGCTGATCTGCCTCTTCCAAAATGCTGCGGTATTTCGGGAGCAGGAAATCCACGTTCCCTTCATGAACTTGTAATTCCTCAAAGACAGTTTAAAATGGTAAGAACTAACAGCAGGTAAGTATCACAAGAGCAGGTAAGGAAGAAGAAATCAAGCTTGGGTATGTCAGAAGGAAGTACTTCAAAGGGAACACAATCCCCTTCTGAACTAACAAGAGTTATTTTCAGAGTGCCTCATTTTCTAGTCTTCTAATGAAATGCCAGATGTCACTTGTCACTTCATAGACTGGATTCTCAAAATCCTGTGTACTACAGCTTCCACCTCTGAGCCAGAACAGGATCACACCATATAGACTCAAGCCTTGACTATACTTGTTCTAAAAATGAAGGTAAATTCCTAAAAAAGTGTAGCACATGCTGAAGTCTGAAGGTAAAAGTAAACTCTGAAAGTATCACTCAATTTGTGACAGCAAGAAGTTTTTGAAGGCCTCTTCTAAAATGCCAGCAGACCAATTTGGGATGGTCGATAGTAGAGATAATTTTATGCTCCAGAGAAAGACACTTCTGTTCTAGACAAGAGATAATTATCCTGTGCACTGTGAGTCTGCTGGGATAACAGCTTTCATCAATCATTAGATTATTTTACTGTCTATCAATAAGTTATCATCCAAAAACTGAGTGACAAAACAATTTGTTGAAGATTTGCTGTCTAAAAAAAGCCTGAAACAAGCAAGATGTACAACACCATTATTACTGCACAAACACAATATGCACTAAGAATAAATTCTCTATTATTGTTTACATCCCTGGTTTGCCAAACCAAGCCCAAGTAAAACCCTTTTAGTGATAATAAAGATTCACACTGTTCTCAGTGGTAGCCAGCTTTTCTACTATCTAAAGAATTCTGACAAGTATTTGATGCCCCCAAAAGGAAAAGAGAGAATTGGATGTCCATTTTCACCTCCCCTCCCATTAAATACAAAACACCAACTTGATGATGGTGAGTTTTTAACAGCAAAACCTTGGTTGTTGGAAAAGAAGTCCAAGAACTGAGACAAGCTGCCTAACTGGTACCTCCCAAAGACTGTTGAGGAGGGTATTAAGCAAAAGGTTGAAAAGCAGATGATTCAGAAATTATGAGACAATGGTATGAAGTTCCAAAGCAAAGAAGCTGCATCTGGCCTGCATGATTTAAAAACCTATAAATGTTAGTGGAAAGAGAGACAGAAGGAGCTGGAAAATAACAGCAGGCTAGAAGAGAACATTAGATGACAAAGCTGGCTGCCCTTCTGCTGTCCAATTTAAGTATCATCAACATAAGCCAGTAATCTTACATGTTATTCACTAGTTATATGGCAAAAAAGAGAATTTTCCTTGAAGAAATCTGTCTCCTGGACACTTAAAATACATGCTTCAATTTAATTTAAGGGAACAGAAAGGGAACAGATCCCCACATGACACCTGACCTGAGCCATGGTTTGATATCTGACAGCATAATTCCCCATAGAAATCAAACCCCAAGAGTTCAGATACTTACTCTCAAAGCATCTATTAAGTGAACCTTCTTGGCCAGCAGCTGCTGATACTCTAATTTAGGGTGGATAAGCTTTAGTGTGTGCCTCACAGATTCTTCATTTACATCTAGCAGGGAGTAAAAAAGAACCCCAACAAGCAAATGAGCACTACATACCCCATTTATGGGAATATCAAATAAACTGAAGGACAACAGAATAGAAAAGAGATTTTTACCATATGATATCTTGAGATTAATCTTCCTTTTAGTAGCCTCTTTGGAAAGCACATCTTTGAGGATGGATATTGTAGAGATGTTGTCAGATTTAAAATATCCCTCACCTTTTCTATAAAGGAAGAAAAATTCTAAATGAACAAACTTAAACACATATGCATGCATTAGGTTTAGTAATTGTATTTTACCTGTAGGTAGTTTCAAGCTGTGTTCCCAGGAAGGTGTTCTGAAAATAAAAGGTGATGCACTCTCCAGCAGGAGTCTTTTCAGGCACCTCAGGCAAGCAAAACACAACCCAGGAGTGAATTTCAGCAAAACTGAACTGGCCTTTGAGCATCAGTGTATTCATGGGCCTGTGACATTGTGAAATTAAAAGAAGAAAAAAGGCAGTTAAGAAGGAGGGACACTGTCCATGTAAAAAAAACTTTAGTTCCACGTGGTGGTTTCCTTTTAATTGGCACCCTGTACAAAGGCAGGTCTCTCCCTAAGTACAGATACACATTGCAGATTACAGCTATTTTTCTGTACTTTAAGATGCAAAGCTACGTGCACATTCAAGTTTTACCTCCCACTAGGCATGTCAGATCTGGAATAAAAAAAACAAGTTGGAAGTTTTTGATGTCCCGTTTCAAGTTGTTAAACCTGAAATTTAGGACAAAGGTAAATAACTGACAAGAGCAAATATGACTAAGACACATCCTCAGGAGCCTCCTGTGCTGTAAACCCCAGACATAGCATTTTTATCAAGAACAAGGCACAGTGGAGCTCATTTGCACACTGAAGCCTTTGGTATCATCCCTTCAGTCTTTCAGTTTTGGTTTGAACAAGCAGATCCTTGGAGGCAATACGAGATGGTAGCTGAGGGCAGGCAAAAATCCATTAGAAATTGGGTAAAATACTAAATTCCTGTAACAGAGAGATAAAGGTAAAAAACAGTCTTGGCTGAGTTTTGGGGCCAAATTAGCTGTGAGAAAAAAATTAGAGGAGAAAGGTGGAGCACAGAATGAGGCTGAAACTGAAAACACACAGTTACCTCCACAGGAGAGTTTCCTTTCTACCACACCCTCAGCTCTACTAACACAGGGGGCTGAACTACAAGCCAGGGCAGTAAAATGAAAAATAACCCCAAAAGAAGAATAAAGAATGGCAAAGAACCTATTTAATCCGTCACTTCTATTAAGAAACCCATGAAATGGAACTACAGGCTCAAAAGTGTAGGTTAGGGGTTAGAAATTCCATACTTAAATTTACAGAGCAAATGTTTCAGTTGGACTGTGTCATTTTTTCCAAGCGAAAAAAGGCATTGATTTTTCTTTGCAAATACCTGTCCTGGTCAATAGAATGAGTTCTCTGGTGAAGTGACAGTGGCTTAATTTGATATTGATGAACTTGACAGGTTTTTGGTTGAATTCTGGGAGTTACATACACCTGAAGTGTCCCGTACTGTCCTTCAATCGAGCGAACCTGCAGAGAGGAAAGAAGGGCCCACAGAAAAGAAGAAAAGGGAAAAGATTATTTTACCACTGTTTCGAAATTTAGTGAATATTCCAAGTATGTTAAAGAAATACTGTAGTACTTCAAGAATATTTAGAGTATTATATTTACTTGGTAGTGCCAATATAAATAAAGCAGATGAGTTTTAAAACAAGATGAAGCAGTGTCCAGTGAAGTGCTGCTGTATCAGATGAATCAAATATTAATAAAATAACACCCACTAATTTTCTGATATTCTAAAATAAAAAGCCTCAAAATTGAGAGTTTTACATAAACATGTATCAGATTAGCAGGCTGCAGTAAAAAGGAGAAAATCTCATGCCCGTGTGCACATTGAGGATTTTCCTAATCAGGATTTCCTTCATTACTTCCCCTGCTGGTTGCCATAAAATGTGTGAATTCGGCGGATCCTTAAAAATAAACTCCAAAACACCCACATGCCTTCAGTGTAATAAGCATGGAATGAAAGGATTTGCTTCCTCTCCAAAATACAAATTGAGTCTATATTCCCTTGTTAGTTCCCAATGTACTTCCTTCAAACACTTGAGAGGATAAATCGTGCCAGAGCTTTCTCTCCCACACCTCCCTCTGCTTTAAGTTCCACACATGGCCTTCAGAATCCAGTGTTTCCCCATCTGTGATGTCCCCACTGCTTTCATCTTAGGGACACTCAAAAGGACCCCAGGCTCTCCTCTGACATATTTTTAGAAGCCTTTCTAAACCCTAAGACAAATAAAAAAGGAACACAAGCCCCAGGTTAGAAGGTTCTCAGCAAAGAACCAGCAGTAGAAACTGGATTGATCCAGGTAGAGAACTCTCCATTCCAAAGCAGGAATAACCATTAATTTATTGTTGAAGATACTTTTGAGCATTTTACCTTAAGTTCAAGTCTTGTTGTATTTGCTTGGCATCTGTAAGTTGCAAGAAGAAAGTTGCTACTTGGCTGTAAACAGGAAAAAAAAACCAATCAGGAAAATAATACAAAATAGGCCTGTGGATTCACAAAATTCCTACTGGTCTGTTTTAACTGCAGACATGTTACAGTAAAGTTTGTGTTATGCATGTACAGCTATTTACAAGAGTTAAATACAAAAAAAGCAATCCTTGGTTCCCCTGAATGTTCCAATTAGTTTTAATTATGGTAGAGTTTTAAAAAATTAAAATCTCTCTATGAGGAGAATACAACCAAAGCCTCTTATACTCTTTAGTATCTCTACAGAGATTACATAGATACCTACTTTTCATCTGAAAAATTCATGTCAGCCTGCCCCACTCATCTGCAAAATCAGTTCAACATTCAAAAACTAAAGCAGGATCAGTAAGAAAATACACCAGAAAAAGCACTAAATTAATCATCATAAATGGCAAGAAACCTAAAATAAAAAGCTGATTTCTGGGAGCTCCAGGGCAGAACAATGATTTGCACATTCAGTTCTTAAAACTAAAATAAAGGACTGTTAGAAGGAAAAAGATTTTACAGAAGATTTTCATAAATCCTAAGGTAGTTTCTGGATTTCCCTCCCAGCCCTCAGTGTCAATAGCAATTCTATAGCTATTTAAGTCTGTAGTTCTTATATGTTAAAAAAAGCATGCAAACATTTGACTCCCCACACAGCAGAACTGTCACATTCTAAAGATATTTTTTAGAAATTAACTAAGTAAGAAACGTAACACTCTTCACCTAAATTCCTTGGAAGTAAATGTACGTGATTCTATGAAATCAAAGAGAGCAATACTGAATGTGTCTCTCACAATCCTCCTCAGGAACAAAAAAACAGGGAAGAGAGCAGATATTTTTGCACATATTTAGGTTTGCCTTATATCAGGACCTGCTTTTAAATCCTAATTCTGCAGTATCTCTAATGAAGCTGTGCTCTCCACAATTACCAAGTGAGTAGTTTAACTGAATGTATTTAAAATCAGAAATACAGAGATCCAAGTTCTATTTCTACTACACAGTACGAAGTGTTTTCACCATGCAATCTCTACAAACATCATCTCTGCTTCACTCACCTCAGAATCACAGCTGCTAAAACTAACAACGGCAGAATTTTTATCCACATCCAGCAAGTCTAGTGGGGCATCGCTCTGCAGCACACAGGAGGAAGGAAAAATAAAGAGCTTACGTTTCTGAGTAGCTCCAAGTGCATTTATCCTCTAACTGTCATCAATCTTTGTAATAAGGGAGAGGCAAGAAGATTGCTTCATCTGAGAGGCAAAAGCCTAACAGACATGCAGCTTACTACTTAATCCTGGAGTAACATGATGATCTTTCTCTTATTCCCTCACTGAGTCCTGAATTCCTGGGGGGCTGGCTTACCACAACTTCAGGGTAAAATCTGTAACTATCTTTCAGACATGAAAGGTAGATTAAACAATTTCATTATTCCCCATTTAGCTATGGAAATATCAGATATTACAGAGTGGCAAATGAGCTGTAGCTTAGCATTGCTCTGTAACATCCTTAATAAAACCAGGATTTTTATTAAGAAGTGAAAAATAAAATCCTACAGTAGTTCTTTCCCATTTGTTGTAGCAAACTCGCCTCATAAATTCCTCCTTGTCACATTTTTCTCCTCATGCATTTGCCAGAAGAAGGTAATTCAGTGCTGCTACTCTTTCTGACTACCAAAGCTGACATTAATTTCAGCTGATACAGTAGGAGGAATAATAATTAATTAAGGTTGCTGTGATGGGCAGGAGTATTTCTCCCCAACTGCACACAAATCAGATGCTGTTCCACACTGAAAGTGCACACGTGGCCCATAACATTCTGAAATTAATTTTCCACTACAGAGGGTACTCAACTGGCAAGTGAGAATGTGCACCTCATTTAATTGGTGTTTAAATAAGGACATGCAAAAGCAACACAAAGTTACAAAGAAATCTTCTGTTACAGCAGGCACTTTGGTCTATTTTGGTAATGCAACATTGCTCTGCTCAATAAAAGTTTGATATATTTGTTCCCTAATAAGTATTTAGAGCAGTTAGTTCAATATTGCAACATTCAACACTTCAGTTCCTGCTTGCAACAATTCAGACTTTTAAAAAATCAGGTACTTAAGACGCTATAACTTGGTTTTTTGAGCTAGAAAGTCTCGGAGTGTTTTATGGATGCATCGAGAAAGCCAACCAGAACAAAGCCCTACTGACCTGCACCAGGACATTATCTATGGCTGTCTGCACCTCCAGGATGAGGCTGTAGCTGGCATCATCCTTGTTCAGTGTGAACTTGTCATTCACACTGAATGCAGGTACTGAGGAAACTGCAGTGCTGGATTGAGAGGACTGCTGGTATTTCTCCCGTTCCTGAAGCACTTTTATCTGCAATTGTTCCAATTCATTCCTAGAAAAGGGAAACCACTCAAAATGTCTTTTAAAAAGGCAACTATAAAAGCTACCCTAGAAATTAAGTAGATTAAGCTTGCAAGGCAATCATGTTTATCTCCTGTCCTCCATTTTCCAGCCAGAAGTGACTGATGACTCCCTTTCCACGTACTTAGCAAAGATAAAATATAAACTCTATCACATGGACACATAGATTTTACATGCTCTTGCCAAAAGAGGTTTCTTGAGACACAGGAAAGGACAATCTTTTTCCTTTGAGAGTACAATGCATTTGGAATAATATGGTAGTGACTTCTTTCCTGCCATATTTTAGAAGCTACAGAGCAGCACAGAAGACAGGAATCTTATCCTGGTGATACCAAGGCAGAAGGCATTAAGACATCATCATGTGAAGGCAAGACAGAACAAGCCCGTGAGAGGAGGCTGCTATTCATTTCTACTTTGCAAAGGCTTGATTCTACTTCTAGGTATATTAATGACAAAGAAAAGCCAGTGAGATAGGAAGGAGAGATGACACTTCAGCTTTTAACATTTCAATTCTTCCATTTAAATTTCTTTCTAGCGCAATTACCTTAAGGATGAAATCTTGCTCTGCATTTCTTGACTTAATTTTAGTTCTTCACCTGATCCACCTTCTCTATGGACAGGTTCTGTAGTCAGTCCTGTCAGCCAGCCTAAACCAATATATGAAGTTTATATTCCTTATAAAAGAAAATTCTACACTCAGCTACTGTATGTGTGGAGGGATGTTTTTTCCACACACTGGGTAGAGAGAACTGAGCCTAATTTAATCCTTTTTTGTAGGATTAATCCTAGACTCTGAGCATCATTTTTTATGGGTTTCGTTCTTAAACTGGAAAACATCACTTATTCTTTTTCATTAAGTACTTTGAGCAATAAATCCCTCTGTGACAGTTTGTAACTGAGCACTTTGATTTTTTCTCATCTCTCTTTTTCTGACAAAACCTTGAATTATTGGCAGTACTATAGCTGAAAACAAAACAAAAGCTGTGCAATGTGTTTATAGCAAACTGTATGCTGCTCAGTGGGCTTAGAGATTGAAGACTGCTGCCTGGAAAAAGTTACACTCTTGCTTACCAAATTACATTTATTTATAAAAGTAAATACTAATTGATTACATCCTGATACCTCAGGCACGATATGCAGACGTGAATGGGTGTTTATAGCCAAAATCAGCCTAGTGCACATCCTACCAGAATTCACCTTTGAAAGCCCACAGGGGAACACGGGCTTTCACTTTTCCCTTTCTTCTATGATCCATGGATCTTTACAACATTCCCACTACAAGAAGCCACAAAGGACTTAGGCTGCAACAGTACTGTGGCCAATCACACCAGAACAATTCATGAGGTCAGGTCTCCTGATCACCCAAAAATGTTGAAAGAAGGTACTTGGAACACCATTATTTCTCAGTAACCAACTGGGGATTGTATCTTGCCAAATGACATGATTTTCATTACAAGAAGTTTCAACAGGTTAAATTTTAGAGCTGAAGGTAACTAAAGAGAGAGAATTAGCAATATTTTAGCTCCCAGCAGCTGACATATGCAGCATGTTTATCATGGCCTCTGTTACAGTCAGGCCAATAGCTCAAGTCTTACAGAGGAGCTGCTGAGATGCCTCACATGGGGGAGCTTATTTTCTAGTAAAAATCAACCCCATTTAAAGCTAAAGAACTGTGAAGCTGAAAAGGAATGAAATTACATAAAAGACAGAAAAATAAAAGAAAAACATCCTTGTCTATCAACATTTTTCATATATACAAAAAAATCATAACTAATTCCTTCAGACATACTCAGTATTTCATCACAGTAAGGCAGCAGTTTACACCAAAGTACAGCCAGTCACTGTGTTACACGCGATGAATATCTTAAAAACATAAAATCCCCATGGTTTACGTGTAGGAAACATTTTTTTAAAGTGTAAATATTAAATCAGAAGAGATCTTTTCAACAAAACATTGTTCTGGTTTCAAGCAAAACACAGAATTTTAAGAGATGTGAGCTGCACTAACAACATAACCTGCTTCATTTTATCACCTCAACCACACATGGCATTTATTGTGTCAGTCATGTGAAGCTTACCTGAGTATGTTGCTGCTAAAATTTCATCATAGCCATCTTTTCCCACACAGCCACCCTGGATTGAAGCAATGCTCTCTGATAAAGCCTTCAAATAAACACATTCAAGCAGAGGGAAATATCACTGCACTCATTTTAGAAGTTTTTAGAACATTCTACTCCACATAAGGAACACATTAAGAAGTTGAAAGCGAAACACTGATAGACAATGTTTTTCCAGCAGGAATTAGCAATCTGACTGAAATTAAATGATCACTCTGGATCCAATTACTGTTTTAAACAATTGATAAAATTGAGTCTAATTTTCAGTGAATGATTATTCATGATTAATTATGACAGCTTCCATTTATTAATCTGTAAGTCACAGACTACACACAACACTCTCAGTTTTTTCACAGAGGGAGCAGCTCTGTATTAGGTTACACCCAGCAATCAACTGAGCCAAAACTTTCACACACACTCTCTACATTATCTTGATTTTTGCTCAAATCAGGACTACTTCACTTTCTGGTTCTTACATGGTTACCATACTGATTTCAAGTTCATACTGTCAGTATTACAAACCTATTAAATTAAAAAGAAACCACATATTTTAGCAGTAATGATCATGCAAGTTTCAAAACACAGATTTTTTTTTTAATTAATGTCTTTTTCCAGCAGAGTACGGAGGATGTGGACTTACATAATCATGTCGAAGGACAGGATCATCGGCACTCTCAAAGTTATAGATCTCTATCATTCCATCATCTCGTCCAACGAGTAATTCCTTAACTCCATCTCCCAGAATGTCAAAACTATCAATACACAGAATACCTAACAGAGAAGAGAACAAAGCCATTTGCTTCATCTTTATTAGTTTATCACACAATCATACACAGGCCACGCTCAGTTACATGGAAATAGACTCCTGGCCAGCTTTTAAGGCATTAAGAATTACACTCTCAGTGATGAATGTCCTCATGAGGGCATTCATCCCTTGAATGAGAGTCCTCGAGAGGGCTGAAGTCCCTCCCCCCCTGTGCTTCAGGTTCAAGGTTAACTTTTATGGCTCCATATTTCATAGAAAGACTAAGGACATACTAGAAAGCATTTTAAGAAAATAATGTGGTGATAACTCTTATAATTAAATAAAAATGTATTTATATATTCCATTCCTGATCTTCTCCTTTACAAAGCAGTATGGGCTAATAGGTGCTGCAGAAGCAGCATACCAAGCGTAAAACTGGTTAAGTTTTCATCAGTTACACCTTATTGTGGAGACATATTCCACCTTCAGACAAAACCCCTTGTTATTACTCTTTAGAGACCTTAAAAACACTGAACATCTGATAAACCTGGCATGTATATTTAGAAAAATAGAAAAATAGATAGACATAGAATAGAAAGATGATAAACATCTCAATCAATCATATTTGAATCAATGCTGTTTTACAGATACCACTTTAAAAATAGTGCAAAAACAAAAGCTTGCTAAAATACTGGAAATAATACGAACACAAAACCCAAAGCAAGACAAAGTGATTACAAGTATTTGTCAGAAAATCAGAAAAGTGAGAGAGACCGTAGTCATATCAGTATCACATACTGACATAATCACAACATGCCTCCAAAGTTAGCTATGAACAAGATTTCCTGATTATCCTACTTGTAACAAATCCTCAGGTATGCTGGAAAACTAAAGAGGGAGAGATTGAGACACATACCTCCTCTCTTCTTTTCATTTCCAACTTCCCACTTCGGTATTGCCTTGGTACCGGTAATCTGGATGAGACCCAGTTTCCCATCAGAAGTTCCATACACAATTTCTTCCCCAGAATCACCTAAACACAGAAACTGAACTTAGAATCGATAAAATCACGTACACTGATTTTAAAATGTTATGTAGTTACACTCTTACAGCCCATGGGAAAAGAAAACACTAGTGACGTGCAACAGAACTGTCAGGCTTCAAACCCAAGAACAAATCCATGAAAACTGCACCCATTCTGGTAATTTCCTCAAGGCCATCATTATTCTGTGCATGGCTGCACCCCTGCACTGAAGCTCTGCCTAAAAACCACTCAAAATGCAATACTTTATATTTCAACAAAGTTGGGCTATTCAATGGCCTTTACAGAAGAAAACCAGAGAAATCCTTTCAGAACACCCACCCAGCAGTGAATGTTGTGCTGAAATTTCAGCAATTAAGAACTACTTTTCCAAACCAGCTCTGGATGTTTGTCACACAATCTAACTGAAACTAAATTAAGCACCAGATTAACACCCTAAAGCGATTTCTAGGAGGTTAGAGCAGATTAGCAAGAAGGATGATCAAACTATTTTAAGTTTGAACTTTCCAGTCTTAGTTTATGTCAGCTCCACTCAATATTCTCAGCCATCCATGTATTCCAGTTATGGAAATCCATGTGTAAGAGACACACAAACCCAAAACCTGGACATGGCCCCCAAAAGTCCAGTTTGTATTTACACAGTGAGACCCCTCATATCTCACTGCTGTTCTAAGAGGCCTTCAACTGAATGTGACTATAATTCAGAACTGTCTAAAACAGCCATATCTATGTGTCTATATTTAATGCAATGTAAAAAAATGACTTCACATAGTTTCCTGCTGAATTTATAACAGTAGCTTAAACATCAAGACAAAATAATTAACAAAGACATGCTATAAGCCTTAAAAATACAGTAAAATAACATTATTTAGTTATGCGTGTATTCAAAATCTCGTTACCCCCATTTCCATTGCTCAGAGCAAGAACAGTAGGTGGTCCAGGAACTTCTACTTCATACAGCAAATCAGAGCCCTGAAGACAAACAGAACAATCTCGAATGAATTTGTTAAAAAAAACAAAAAAAACCACAACCAAAACAACAACAAAAAAAGAACAACCCCAAAACAGCAGCCACAAACCAAACCAAAGCCTCACAATGACAAAATTATTACGGATCATACTGACAGGTAAGATTTACTTATTCAAACTCTTATGGGAGAACCATTTCTAAGCTAAAAACAGGGTGAAGTTTGTAGAAATAAAACATAGGACTCTTGAAACGTGTTATTATCATTAAAAATGATCCAGGAACTCGTCTGGCAATTTAATTTGTTAAACCACTCAGTATCACTCAGACTTGTCCCAAGAGTAATTTATGAGAGCAAGAATTCCCAAAGTGATAAAGACTTAAGGAAATTAAATGTGTATGTGAGCACTTTTAGTTAGAAGGGACCAATTTGTCATTACTTTCACTATGCATTCCAAAGCCTGTTTATAGTGGTTTTATGAATCCTCATTTTTTGCAAGTTTATTTTAATGATTTTTCTTTAAAAGAACAGAAGAAAGGGAATGCACCAGCAGCAACACTGCCAAGTAAGGCACAATACACTGGTCCTTATGATGTTTAAGCCATGCTGATATGCTGATTCCCTTAATAATTAGGGATTTCCAATTAGCATATCATCAATTCCAATAGAATCAATACATAAAACATAACGAAGGAAGCATTTGAACCTGTAACACCCTGAGGACTCTGTCCTGACACGCAAGCACCGGTGTGATGCAGTTCACTTTGTCTACAGGGAGGCAGAGAACATCATTGATTTTATCTCCTGATAGGAAGTAGTGCTGGTCCTTGCAGTCACAGTAATGGTTATAGATGTAGCTTGCACAGAGGAAGAGATCTGCTCCTGAAATGTACCTGAGGAAAAGAAAACACTTCCTGTAGTATTTTGATGCAGCAAGAGTATTTTATGCTTTTATGCCCTACTATGCTTGCAGCTCCAAGGTATTATGGGGCCCTGCAAGCTGTTCCAGCTTTAAAAGTTCCTCATAAATATTAAAACCACATGGTTTCTATAGCTCTCACATTTCTACTTTGTCTTCAGGTAATCACCTAAGAATATCTTTATAGAAATTTCATTACTGTGTTTTTTATTATATTAATTCTTCTCCAGCTGATTTGTCTGTGGCAGCATCTCACAACACAATCCAAGAAAGATTTTGCTCCAGGAGGTGTGTGGACAGGACACACTGTGGCAATAACCCCAGCTCTGCTCACGTGGATTTTGCACTGCTGTGAGTGCCTCCAGACCCCTCCCAATTCCCCCTCCACTTCCAAAATTTCCCCACGATATTCCAAATTCCTGCTACAGGTCGCAGCACAAGCTGAAGCTGGACTGGCACTTAGTGTCACCTACACAATATGCTTTAAATTATTCCATAAAATCCTAAACTAACAATCTGCTACAGCTCTCAAAAAAATGCAAAATATCATACATACATAGCTTTGATGCTTTCAGTAAGGTTAGTTTCAAAGGAAAGAAACTGCTTCCCTCTTTTTGTGAAGCCTCTGACTTCTGATCCTATAGCCACAAAAATTTTCTCTTGTGGTGTATTAAGAGCTCCTCCCAGCTCCAGTCTGGAGATTTTTTGTCCTGGCAGCGTCTTGAACACTGGCTGTAAACAGAAAAGCAATTTTCATCATCACAGTATCATATTTATGGTAATTTTTTAACATAAAGGATAAGAAATTTGCTTTACAATTTCTGGCAAAACTAAGATGTAATGGGTTGTACACAAACAAAAATAATCTGTATATTTATCTTCAGAGTCAGAGAGTAAACAAGCATTTTATCAGTAAATAAATATAAAAAACTTTAAAATATTATAAATTAAGACTTCATTACTTCAGTGTTATTTATTCATCCATGGGAAAAATTCAGCACTGCTGTCAGCTGTTCTGTTTGTGGTTTGTTTTTTATTTTAAAGAACAACAAACACACTCCCTCTCTCTCACGTTACATTCTTATTGCAGAAGTCTACACAGATTTATTTGTATTGCTACAGGATCCTTATGAGCTAACCATGAACTTCCTGGAGGGGAAAAGAAAACCCATGAAAGAAAATAATAATTTTTTATTGAGCTGGGCAGAATAAGCAATCCATTTAACCAAATCCCTAAGGTGATTTAATGAATCTCTGCAGGTTTTTGTCCCTTTACAGTAATTGTGTAAGTGTACAGGTCTAAGCCCAACTTAACTGAAGTGCAAAAGATGTGGAAATTACTTTTTTTGTGATGATCCACATTAGTGTCTGACTCTGTAACTGTGGAGGACCCTGTGCATGACCAGGCATGAGATCAGCATGCCCTCCCCACAGTTAGGTATCAGTCCACAGCTCTACCTGGACACTTCCACAGCTATCTTATTTGCCATGTCAATAAAAAAGGGACTTCCAAAGTTCACTGGGAAGAATATTTCAAAAATAAAATTTTAAATGGAACATTTCCACTTACCACAGCTTCCCCCTTTTTAATGCCAAAGCACGTAACGACCCCATCCTGATCTCCAACAACCACCTTCAAAAGTATAACACATTGTTATTTTTTATCACACACACAACTGTGGTTTTAAATAATGCTCTTCCTGTATTCATAAAATCACAGAGTGGTTTGGGGTGGAAGGGACCTTAAAGATCACTCAGTTCCAACCCCCTGCCATGGGCAGGAACACCTTCCACTAGCCCAGGTTGCTCAGAGCCTCATCCGACCTGGCCTTGGACACTTCCAGGGATGGGGCATCCACAGCTGCTCTGGGTAACCTGTGCCAGGGCCTCACCACCCTCACAGGGAACAATTTCTTCCTAATATCTAATCTAAACTTACTCTCTGTCAGTTTGAAGCCATTCCCCCTTGTCCTGTCACTACATGATACTGTAAATAGTCCCTCTATTATTAAATTAATTATATTTTTATATATTTAAGGACTCAAAATTCAAGACCACTTAATTACATATGGGAGTATACTTCAGAAATCTGTATAAAGTGCTGTAGATAGGACACTGAACAGCAGTTCAAGTAAAGGCATTTACAATCCTTTTCCTGCTTCTACTTGTGAACACTGGCAACCATGAGGTGAGGGAGTATTTGGGAAGAGTTGTATTTTCATACTGAGACATTATTACTGAAGGAAAAAAAAATGTATTGTTATTTTTAATAAGCTTCCCTTAATTTGAACTTATATAAAGAAAAACTTAAAAAGAAATATTTCATAGAATCATCAAGGTTGGAAGAGACCTTTAAGATCATCAAGTCCAACCATCAAGCTGTCATTATTACGGCAACCCTTAAACCACATCACCCAGGACCACCTCTTAAACACCTCCAGGGATGCTGATTCCACCACCTCCCCGGGAAGCCCATTCCAATGCCTGACCATCCTAACAGTGAATTTTTTTTTT
>VZTH01015850.1:0-90288 GCA_013397815.1 Aleadryas rufinucha | reverse complement strand
AACCCCCCGCGCGGAGCCGGCCTCCCATTGGCTGGGCGGGGGATGGGGCGGGGCCTCGGGCAGACGAGCGCTGCGATTGGCTGGAACGCGCCAGGGGCGGGGCANTTTTTTTTTTTCTAATATCTAATGTGATTCTCCCGTTTCAGCTTCAGGCCATTTCCTTAAGTGTTAGTAAAACCAAACCAGAGAAATATGGAAGAACTCCCCTGTGGTTTCAGCAATGCCGTAAACTACAAAAATTCCCTCCTGGTTCTGAAAGCCTTCCAATCACAAATTCAGGGGGCTTTTTCTATTTTTTTTCCCCAAAAAACGTTTTCCAAACCCCCAAAATGGGGTTGCATAGTCTTTCCCTACGACGTCCCTATATCTAAGGAAACTCTGGAGATGGTTAACGATAGGATGAGGCACAGGACAGGAGAGGCAGCGAAGCCTTGCGCGGGAGCCCGCGGCAGCAGGCGGTACCTTCTGCGTGGCCTTCTTCCCGGAGGCGGGCAGCAGCCTCATCGTCTTCTGCGCCGTGACTCCCACCTGTGGAAGAGACGCTCCTGAGCGGGGCCCGGAGCACCGCGAAGNAGTAAATACCCTAAATTAAGAAAGGGTCGGTGCGGGTACGTGTATACACAGACATGTTAAACAGCGCTGCTGCCATTACATTCGCACTTACCTGGTTCTCAGCAACTCCTTGTGGTCATAACCATGAGTTCTGGGCTTACACGCGTTACTAGCACCACTAATAAAGAACAAAGATTTCAAGTAATCCTCCACTCATCTCTAGTTGGTTTATTGTAGTATGAAAAATCCTATTTTGTACCTGGACACTGCAAGGAACAAAGTATTACGCTGTATCTGTTAATTTTTTGTCTTGCAAATTTAGTGCAAAGAATTCTCCATATGTAGTCATAAACCTGTTAAAATATCAGCAATCGATACCATTATACCTTTTTAATGCATAAATGCAAAAAAAAAAAAGTTATGATCGTTCTTGCTTTTAGACAATTAAAATGAAGAGAGCAATCTTTTCGTGGTGAGTTAATAAAAGTTCCTAAGACTAAATTCCAGAGAAGCTGTACATAAAGTTATTTAGTGCTAAAAATCTACAATACATTTTTTTCAAGTATAAGATACTGAAATATTATTGCCAATAAATAGTTGTGCTGTAGTCGAAGCCACGGTTCCTTTGTTGAATCATTCACACCTCAGCATGTTAGGATTTAATTTCTCACTGAGTTTATGTATTAAAATTGCCAACTCTTCTGTCGCTTGGGACTTATCCTCCAACAGTTCGTAGCGAAGACTGGAGATATCCTGTTTGATTTCCTTTAATTCACCTGTATTGATAATGGAAAGAAACATTGGTTAGCAAAGTTTAACATTCCTTCAATACTCTTCTGTCAAGTCATGTCAGTGCCTATTTCAGATTATCATCCCAAAATGTTCGTGAGAGCAGGGACAGGATGGGTCAGGAGGATTTACCTCTTCTTCATTCTCAGTGAGACGTGTCTCCATCCCTAAAGAGTACCAAAGGAATTTTAACGGTCCATTGAGGTCTCACATTGTGCTCCACATGTATAGAGAACAGCAAAGATTCACAGAGGGCTGTACAAAGGTTAATGAATTAATCACACCAACACTGCTGAACAGCTGGTAAATATTAGTATCTCCTTTTTAGAGAGAAAAGGAAAAGAGGGTTTTTTTCTGAAGGGATGTGCCAAAATCACAAAAGAAAAGTGTGGCAGAGCTGGCAGTAAAACTCACAGCTTCTGAGTCTCTCTCCTCTTCCTTACCAACATCCTTGGAATTAGAAAAAGTCAAGCAATTTAACATTATGTTACAATTTGACACAAATATAAAAAATGCATTTAAACAAAGACAGCTGTCAAGTCCAGGCCTGTAATAAGCAGCAGCATGTTTTCCATTGTAGGAGATTCAGTTCAAGAGCAAAAGCTTTTTAAAATGTTCAAGTACATTTCTTCCAGCAAGTGTGAGGGATGTGAATTATTACACAGTACCTGGAAATGATTTGTCATGTATGAAATACAAGGGTATGAGGATGCACCTAAATTCTCTAGTGATGCAGGACAGGGAAAAATGGCCTTTTGTTAAAGTAGTTGTAGCACATAGAAATGCCAATGTTTTCTATTCAGGGTATAGCAAACTTCAAAAATTGTGTCTTCAGAGGCTGGATCAGTACTTTGGGTACCAATGAGATGCTCAGGACACAGAGCACTGGTTTGGCTGTGCATCTGAAGAGTGAAACCCAAAGGGTAACCTGCCCTGCTCAAAGTGGACTTTACAGAACCTAGTGCCAAAGCCAGAACCATGATGTCAGCAAACCCTGATTCTTCTGTGCTGTCTTGTTAATTTAAATACATCTCTGCCAACACCAAAGTGGCATCAGGGACCTGGAAAGGGCTGGCACTGCTGGTGACAGAACAGTCTTTTCATCAGTCACTAGGTAGATGATTCCCTACATCACAGAGCAGGAACAGAAGGAAAGCAGTGGGAATTCAGGAGAGCAGCACACTGAGAGGATTCACTTTTAGGAGCCTTTCTGCTTTTGTCACTGACAATCACAGCTCTGTACAGCCACACAGGATGGGCAAGTGTCAGAATAACAGCCAGTGCACAATGCTGCCTTTTGAAGGCACGGAGGGGGATTTAATTTAATCTTTTTTGCTCCCTGCCTCTCGCTGCAGAGAGTTATAGGTAAGCAGAGAGCAACTAAGGAGCAAAACAGAAGCTTTGCTGCCTTAGCTGAGAGCTGAGCAGCCCTTTCAGGCCTCTCACATCACACATGCTCCCAGCTGCTTGATGCTGCCATGCCATTAAAATCACTTCTGACCCCAGGCTGTCCATCACTGCGTCACTCTATTGCTTGACAACATTCTAGCTAGGGTTTGTTTGGGGATCTGCCCAGAGCACAAAGAGTTTCCCTGTTGGACTGCAGGTCTGTGTTTCCTTCCTGGAAGGCTGGAGGAAGGAGGACATTTGCCATAATCTCAACCCAGTGGTGAGTTAGGATGCGCACCTGGAGCATGCACCTCTCACAGCTGCCAGGGAGCTCAGATCCATTGTTATTCAGAAGGTCTCCCACTAAAATAGTGGTTACATGTGTCATTTTTTCTCACCATGCAGCTGACTGTGGAGCTTTGTTTAACGATGGGCAGCTTCGCAGGTGATTATTCCCCACAGCTTTATGAAGGAAGGCAAGACAAGTAGTTCATGGTGTGAAGTGGTAAATTGTGTGTAATTGTGGTTCAGTTGAATGAAACAGAGAGAAAGATCCTGCAGCTTTGATTAGGACTCTGGAAGTGTGAATACATCCAGTGGCTCCTTCACAGATCTCCTCTGTGCATTATGTCTGTGCTCTCATTTTCTGTCTGTAAAATGGGGCCCATAATATTTCTCAGCTCTACTTCTTTAGTCCTACTTTTCCATTTTTTGGATGACATGGGCATATTTCCATTACTATCTGAGCCTCGGTGCATGTGAAATAGAAATAATCCCTCTTTTCACTCAAAACCCCCATGCACCACTGTAATACTGATTCCTAATACAACATGAAAAAAACTGTCTCTGAATATTGCAGACAGTCTTTTTTCTTACCTTCATTGACTTCATCATTTTCTTTGTCCACTTGTGCTTTCAGAACATAACGTTTTATCAGTCTCTTCATTATTTGCTGCCAGAGTAAAACAGTTACATAATCAGGTGAGATTATATAATTAAACACTGTTCATTTTTCTTTCTTAGCTCTCTCTGTCACATCTGCCTAAGAGAAAGAATGAACAGCCCCAGATGAAGCAGTTGCCTCACATGGGCTTTTCTGGGGGCATGCTGAGAAAGGAAGGGAAGCAGCCAGCCTAGTCAGCTTTCAAATCCCTTCCCCAGAAACCAGCTGCAGATGCTTGCTCCTTACACTTTCCCAACCGGGACATCAAAGACAAATTTTAAGTACTGCATGAGCTAGCTTTGAAATGCTTCAAATATGGGGCTTGAAAACAATAACTGTCTTTTTCTTCAAGGAGCATCCTAGAGTTTGATTTCTACAGCAGGTTTTCTTTATCTGGTGAAGGCAAAATGTACTGGCAACACAAAATTCTGCTAGAACCTTCTCACAGTTCTGTTATTCAGGACAGTGATCACTGTATGTGCTTACCTGATAGCGTGTTGGCTGATTGAGAATGCTGTTAAAACTGTGGGATTCAAAACCTCTGGAGTTTGACTGAGTGAAAAGGTTTAACTAGGAAGAAATAAGACAAAATTAAAACAAATTATGGAATTCAGTTAGGATTCAGCTCCATTATTCTTTTTCTTTAGACATGTTGGGGATCTTTCCATCTTTTACTATATCAGAGTATTATTTTTTAAAAAATGAGATTGCCTTGAATTATATGTTGGTTTTGTTTGTTTGTTTGTTTTTTTAATGCTGATAATTTTAGCCATCCTATTGTGAGGAAATAGTGATGACTTGGAGGCAGGGATGAGTGGCCAGAGCAAGAAGAGACCCTCTAAACTGGCTTCAACAAAGAGCTGTTGTGGATCTGCACTCTTAAGCACAATTCTCGCTACAAATACATGCTCAAAAGCAGTTCTGCATAGCTGAAAGGGCTATTCCAAAGAACCATTTTCAGGAGTAGCAATACATTTTTTTTAAATGGTCATTGTTCCACTGATCACAAAGCCATCTGATCCCAAATAATTTAAGGGGTTTGTAGAAGTGGGCTAGAAACAGAAGAGGAAAAAAAAGCCACCTTGGCATTGTGACCAATGCAGAAGGTTTGTTACTTCCAAATCAAGGACCTCCCTCTTCTCTCAGTTACACTGGTGAGGGTGAAATGAAAGAGCTGCATCCATTGGTCAGCCCACTAACCTGAACCTGTCATTAATTTTGTGTGGCCAATTAAAAGTCACCAAATCACCTTCTGTTCATTTATAGTAAAACAAACACAAATCATTTTCAAAGTACTGCTTTCAGTCTTGGCAATACAAAGGGCCTTGAGCCTAACTTACAAAAAAAGCCACGTGTATCCTCTTTAATGTCTATGCCCCAGTTTGTCATCAGTAAAACGAGGGGAATTGGTACCTAATTCTCACAAGGGCCTTGTGACACCGCATTCCATTCATATTTGTAAAGAACATTTAGATACCCAAATTTAGAATGTCATGCAAATGCTGTAGAGTGCTAATCCGGCCTCCTTCCAGTTGTCTTTTGCTTGGAACAAGCTTTGACCGCAGGAAGTGAATTATCACAGACCACACTTTCCTTTCACTAGAACAGGAAAAGGAGAAAGTTTTCCCTCCTTAACCCTCCCCCCTTTTTTACCCTGAGCTAAAATTTTTCCTAATGAAGGCTTAAAGAATCTTGAGTCAATATTCAAGTAACTCCTTGTGGGAATTATTTGCATCTTTGAATACTCATCAATTTTTGTTTTAAGTGTGTTTTCCCAGTCACTGGATTTTGTTGTTCTAATAGAATTTATAGCTATTTTTTGTTTTATGCAGTATGTTTAGGCAGTCTAAAATAGAGATTTATTCATATAAATGATTAATTATTGTACTATCATCAGAAGCATGGATTATAGGCTAAAACTTAAAACAAGACTGCTGGAATGGACACTCAATTCTTCACTGCAGTGAAAAGGTCTCAAAACCTACCCTAGATTTGGAGTTGCCCATTCCCATCTCAATGTCCTTCTGTAGCCGTCTCCTCCTGCACTTGGAAAAGTTAATGATCCTCATGATGAAGTAGAAAAAAGATTTGGGGCTTGGTACAAGACTGAAGGGTGGAGGTAATGTTTTTCCATCATCAAAATACGACAGCCAAAGTTTAGAACGAGCAAACTTCCACTCTACATCACTGTCATCCTGTGTTAGGAAATAAAAACAAATTATGTTCTTGGTTTTTATGAAATGCAAAGCTTCTTTCAAATGAAACTGCTTTTCAATATCTCTCTGGTTTTACATAAAATGTTGTTTTCTCGCTAGTAAGACTTCCAGCAGTTCTGCAAAAATGCAGCCACTTTACTTAGTCTATTTTAACCAAATTTCACTTGTCTCTTTATGGCAACATTTCATTGAGAATCCTTAGTTCAAGCACATGAAGCATTTAAACAAGCTCAATTTTTGCACCGAGTGAAAGCTAATGTATAAACTCCCTGCTATTTCAAGTGGAGCTTTCACGGGTTTTTCAAGTCTTGTTTTTCTTATTAAAGTGGTCACGTGAGTTTGGTACTTGCACAAGTGTTGAAGTATTAGACTCAAGGCAAAAAACGGCTTTAAATGGTAGTGCTCACAGCTTTTTACATAACTAGGACAAGTAACTCTGATTTATGATGGACTACACAAAATACAAACTTTGTTGTCACAAAGAAATTGTGTTAAATACTGACAAACTTATTCTGTCCTAACACATTCTTACTGAAGTATTCCAAGGCTGGATTATAACTAGTTTTCTCCTGCTGAATTCCCTAACTTTTCCCAGAACTCATTGAAAAGACTGGGAATGACATATCCATTTGTACACCATGCCTTAGATAATCCTTCTTCCTGTTTGTGTGGGTGCGTGCCTGCGTCTGTGTGAATGCAGCACTCTTTGAACTCGTGGTCTGGAAAGCTGGCACTAGAAATACACTTTTACTTTCATTTCAACAACCTGAGATTTATTTTTGAAACCCAAGTATCTTCATTATTTTACATTTTCTGGTTTTTTTTTAATTGGAGTTGGATGCCGAATATAATGTGTACATGGCACAAGAGAAAGTACTTTAGAACCTGTGAGGTTCTGCAGCTTGGCTGTGTTGTTAGATAAAGTCAGCCCTATTTTATACATTTTGTGATATCCTTTACTGTGGTAATCTCTTCTTCGTACTTCTGCATATCACTGAAATAATTCCTATTAACTCTACCCTTTTTTCAGCATAACAGAAGAGAAAACTTTAGAACAGAGCCCACCTCAATTTCTTGATATGAGCTGTTGATCATGGCAATCAGCATGTTGAGCAGAACCACCACCATTGTGACGTTGTATATGCCATAAAGAACATAACCAATGTTCTCGATGAACTTATGATCGTATTTGAGGACAACAGAGGTTACTTCAGACAAGCCAAATATTGACCAAAATAAGGTCTTGAAACTTTCTTCCACTCTGTAGGGAAAAAAAAGGAGGAAGGCATTGTTATTAACTATACAGACAAATATATAAGTTGTGTTTACAGCGACTGATAAACAATCTCAACTGATTTTCCTGTGAATCAGGTTTGTAGAGCACTGATCAAAACAACAAACACGCAAGGAAGCATTTTTCTCAGCACTTTCCATTTCTCCTCTGTGCTCCACCTATCCATCAGAGCTAACAGAGCTGTAACAATACATGCAGAACAACAGGAACTAGAAAGGTATTTTATATCAAGTAATATTCTCTTACAGTTGGTTGCCCACAAGTCTGCATGATTGAAATATATGCAGGTGAAATGATTTTAGGCTGAAATGAAAGCTTCCATTATACAAACAGGGAACAATTGGTCTTTTGTGTACTGCTTTCTAAGGTCTTCAGTTTTATTTTAATGGTTAAGAGAGAGCACACAGCATCTCACAGATTTGGGTAGCTTAGTGAAAAACCTGAAAGTTTCATATTGGCTTTTTACTTACAATGAAACCTCATACTCACGTTGTAAAGGCCGGGTTTAGTTTAGCTCCAAGGTAGTAGGAATACAGTATGAACATTCCAATCATAAATGCAAGAAATACCATAATAAAAAGGACCATAAACTTGAAGATGTCCTTAACAGTCCTTCCAAGTGAGATCTGCAAGGGCCCAAAGCTCTCATTTGCAGGCAGGATATACGCGATCCGAGAGAAGCTGAGAACAACAGCAATTGCATAAAGGCCTTCAGATATTATCTGGGGATCAGATGGGAGCCATTTATCTCTAGCTGGAAGATACGAAATACAGGGGTTACTCATTTATCACAATGTTGAGGAATAAACCTTGATAGGATTTTTCCATTAACATGTCTGAATTTAGTGGAGACAAATATTTGAAGAGTCTAATAGTTGCTGCTCTATTCCTATTTCATTTGAGTCACAAATGATGAATATGAGTTACAATACCTTCTGCAAGAAGAAAAGTGATTTGAAGAAACCTGACATTTTCTTCTGCAGTTTGCATTTTAACCTGAACTAGAGAATAATTGCATATTGCTTTTCTTAACATGCCTGTGTTAGCTATTTTAGCAAGCACTAGGCTAAAGCTGGAAAAATTATTCCTGTTTGGTGTTTTATTGATGGGAAGTTAAGTGTTGCCTGATGAACAATTTCATTCATTAGTCACACCAAGCTTTTGCTTTTTGCAGGATATAACCTAGTTCCCATAGTGATCATAAAGATTTTTGCCAATTACTTCAAAAGAAATTGGATTGTGGGTTTTATACACAATGTGCACAGAAACAATTGAGTTATGCAGAAATTCATAAATTACTATGTGAATTCATGCACCATCTTAGCAGAGCAACGCTGAATTAAAATGTGTTTCATATCAAAATCCCATGTGTTTTTAAATGTGTATTTACATATGCACAAGTTCAAATTGGTTACATTGCAATTAAGGTAAGTAACAAAACCAGGTCTGCTGTTAAAATAGATTGAAGCTCATAAAGCACATCCTAAAATACACTGTCAGCAGCATTTTCTTGTGTTGCAAATACAGATTCATCACACCTTTATTGACAACTTCTGCACTGCAGTAAGTATTTAGTACTTTTATTCTGCTTAAGCAGACATTCACAGGGCCAGCATCCTTCCTTCAGGAGGAAATGCTGATAGATGTTTGTGAATATGAATAACTATCAAATAATTGAACCAAAAAAACCCAAAAGAATCACATCAACATTTTATCTGTTATGCAATTAGTCAAGAATAAAATGTAACTTCCGAATGTTTAGAGTCAAGGGGGTCAAATTTAGCTCTAGGGTAAATACAGGTTTTGAAATGCATCCTTCAAGCTTTCCTACATTCAGAATGGTTTTGCAGAAAAACTAAGCTCACCATAAGTAAAATATTCAATTTCTGGAGGAAGTGTGACCTCGGAGAGGTCGTTCTCCTCAATGTAGTTGTCCACATACTGTTGTGCTTTTGTGGCCTGAAGGAATGCCAGGAGCCTGGCTGTGAAAGCAGCAATGAAAATGGACAGCATCCCGAAATCCAGAACATTCCATAACTGCAAGATGTATTCCCTGGGTCCTTCCAGCCACAGCTCTTTGCATTCTGACCACATCATACCTGCAACAAGGAATGAAAAAGCACAGCAATGTTTGCCAAACTGTTTTCATTTGAGTTCCCTGCATTCTCCCATTTCATGGAAGTGGGTGATACCAGTGGAGCAGAGATTCACTTATTTGCAGTATCACAGCATCATCATCCCCTTGACTAAGGTTATTCTCTCTTGGTTTCAACAGGCTTGATCAAATAGCAAGGTATTAACTGAGATTGATTAATGGAAATAAAGTTCAGACATCACCACAGAGGGTAGAGTAGAGCCTTGACTTGACAGTGAAAGTATTGTGGCCTAACAACAAAACTTCTGTAATTCCAAAGGAGGAAAAATAAAGTGTGGGGAAAAAATGTCCTCTTACTTTCTTACCATTTACATTCCTAAACCACTTCTGAATCAGTGGGTTTAATTTTTCCACAGGAACAAGACTACCCAACAACACAGATGACCAAATATAAAGGGTACAATTATACTAAGGTTTTTCCACTTTATGGAGTAAGATGCTTTTCAGCATGGAAAGTGGAATTTAGCTACATGTAATTCGGTTTTCCTACTCCAACTTCTCCTCAGAAATTAATTTCTGTGGATTTAATCCAGATCACACCCTCACCATAACCTTGAGATGTAGTTGTTGTGAATCAAGACTTTTTCCTTGATTCAAAGAAGTTTCTTAGGGAAAATAAAAACCCAACAAATAACAAAATCACAACCCCACAACTTTTCTTCCTTGTCTCCCTGGCTGTGTAATTCAGTGGGGCTGCTGCTGCCATCCCAACCACAGTCAGAGCAGCCACACACTGGATTGGAAAACCCCAGTCCTTGCCTTCTGTCAAATAAAGAGGCTCCTCCCCATGAGTATCAGCTGGGACTCCCAAAGGGCAGCATGCAAGGGATACTCATCTCCCTACCCTGACACAGTTTAAGATAAAGCAGTGCTTAAACCAGGAGATACAAATGATTCAAAATCTGTTCCAATTCCCCTTTTTACTGGGTTCATTAGGTTTTATTAGTTGCTGCACACAGCAGCTGGATCAAAGGTTTGGGACCGGGGCTTCTCTCCTCCCTTTCAGAATTTCTATTTGCAGGAAAAGAGGTGACAGGAAGATGAAGGGGCAATATACCTACCAAGGACCCACACCATGATCAGCATTTCTGTCCAGGTGAACTGGGTGGTCTTCACCCTAAAGATCTGCTTGGGGTAATCAGTAACAGTGACATTCGGCAGTGTCGTTATGCCCTCAAATCTGTCTGAAGCATTGAACACCAGCAGGCCTAGGAAAATAATGAAGGATGCTGCATGTGCCACAAATTTCATAAATGGGCTTCGAAGAATTCTTCCAAGCTGCAAAGGCAGAATGAAAGCAGTCATTCAGTTTTCTCAAAGAAACACCAGGCATTCCAGAAGCGTAAATGGGCACTCAGAGCTCAGGACAGCCAGAAACCTCGTTCTTAAAGGATATTCTTCCAAGAGCACTCGACTGTGATGCTTTGCCATGTCAGACAAAAGCCTCCCACAGGGAGCCTCACGGAGTATGCCGCCCTGTTAGTGAGTGCTCATGTTATTCCATAAACTCTAGATGGCGATGTTTGAGGGGAAACACTTCAAGGAATTGCAAATGTACTATGGCAGTGACCAGAAAGAGTTTGTAAAGCAAGCCCAGGGAAAGATAAATTATTAAAATCTCCAACTAGCAAAACGTTTTCCCTACCAGAAGAGTGTACTATTAGCTTGCCTATGACTACAGCTTTAGGAAAAATTAGTTGTTTTCTTATCTCTGGCTACTATGTTCCATCCACAGGACACATGTTCAGAGCTCTAAGTGCCAAAAAAGTGCCTGGGTCTATTAAAAAAAAGGACTGCTTCACAAAATGGACAAAGAAAAATAAGATCAGAAATATTAGTGATTTTCAAATAAATTCAGCAAGTTTAATTCACATCTGCACCTGGTAAAAGAACAAAACAGCAGCAGCAGGGGCAGTCTGTCTGCACCAGAAGAGAGGACCAGCTGCTTCCAGAAGACCACATGAGCTTTCTTATTTCAAGGAATTGTTTTCCTTGAAATGTGGGTCAGCTACTATGAACTAAGCAGACCAGCACATATTAAACTGCATTTACTACCTGGGCAAACAATCTCAGGTTCCCTTCCTGCTCCTGACCTTTAGAAAGCATTTTGTAATTGCAGTATCCAACAAGTGACCTGAATGTATAGCACTTTAATTTGATATGAGCACTGAGGAAAAACATCAGATGTTTCTGCTACTGGGAATTAGAGCTCAAGGACAAATGTCACTTCTCCATATTAGACACCAGCTAAAAATATATTAATATGTTCCTATTGTATGGAGCTGTGAGGAATATATTTACTAAAGATATTAATGGGAAGTGACATTTCAGAGCATAATGAGAGTAACAGTAACACTATTTTCATAAAGGTTTGTCTTTAAAATAAATAAATATTTAACCCAGAGGAAAGATCAGGTTCCCTTCAAACGTGTAGGAGATGAGAAAAACCTTATCCTCTCTGAGATGAACTAAAAGAATGAAATATAAAAGAAACTCACATTTCTTTGCTTTACACTTGTTGAGGAAATAAAATTGAAAGACCACATTCAGCACAAGAGTAAATATACTTAAAATTTTTTAAAATGTTAACGCAACAAAGAAATCTTCCTTCATCTGATTTACCAAAGATCTGTCAATACACCTGATCTGCAAACAATTCACTTGCTACAGACTCTCAGGATTTCAAAGAAACTGCTGTTCCTTTCCTTGTGAGATCATCAGGAAAGGTAGGAGACCCCTTACATGTACTTCCACATATTTTTAAAAAGGAAAGAGTTTACAGCTATGCTCTTTTACAAATATACCCCACTATGTGGCTGGAATGATGCATTTAATTTAATTTCTGTTCCATGGTTCAGCTGGCAGCAGACCTCCTAGGGCTGGGATAACAAATATTTTACTTAAGATTAAGTTCTGCATCAGTAAAGTCAACAGATGTTCTGCTAATGGTTTATGTGGGAACAGCATGAGACCTTAAGATGCCACCAGAGGAGACTTAATAAAGAATCTGAGCGGTGACTTTCAAAAAATCCATGTTACTAATAGAAATAAATTGCACAGCAGAGACTGTGAGGTGAGCACAACCTAGGGAAATTTAAAAAAGAAGAAAAGCTCTCCGAGAAGGTTATTTTTCTTTCCTTCAGCTTAACGCTAATTTATATTCATACTTCATCATTGTGGTCCCCTCTTTACAGTGCAAATTAAAAAAAAACCCATAGCATCTTTTGGCCCAAGATTAGAGATTGCTAAAAATATCATTAATTAGTTAAAATTTGGAAGCAGCAGAAATTGCATGTTGACTGCCAGAAAAGGAAAAGCAGCTCCCAGAACAGCACAAGACACATAATTTATAAAATTCAGTACCCTGCTACATGGTGCAATCCAATAACCAATGGCTAGAAAGGGAAGGCCCAATGCCACAACCAGCACAACCAGACACTTGATAGCTATGGTCTGCTCCCGTAATCCTGAGAGATTTTCATACCAGATTGTCAGAAGCTGTTGCTGACAGTTTGGATGGGCCACAAACTGCAAAGAAAAAAGAAAGAAACACCAAGATATGCTGTCATTAATAAGAAAAGTTCTATAACTGCTACATACACAATTGTGATCACCTTAAGGTCTAAAGTAACACTAGATATTTAAGAACCACGTGTATTTTTCTCATTTCCTTTAAAACAAAGGTTAATAAATAAAGTAGAAACTGCCACATCACAGGAGCATGTGAGACTCCAGTTAAGCACAAGGGTGAACAGCCTGGTTTTCACAGCAGTTTGAAGAAATCTGGTAATACACTTGCCAATAACTAGGGAATCAGAATAAAAAAGGGTAGGTGTTTCACAAAAAAAGGGTTTGAAAATAAATCTGATAACTGATAATTTGTGTTGGGTTAAGAGTGAGATTTGATATCAGTTGGTTATACTCTGGAAAAAAGAATAAAAATACTGTAAACCTTGGATACCCATTTTATTATCCCTTGTACTCTGCAGAGATCATTATGTACTACATACACTGTTGTTTGCCAGGGCTTGCTTGCAAAACCCTATTAATATTCCAAATCTCATTAAAAAGTGCATAGAGTAGTACAGCAGGACAGACTTCTTAAATAAAATCAAATTAAATCATTGGCAATGAAAACAGGGAACCTTAAACCTCCCAAGAACAGCAGTCTGAAACTGCTGCATGAACTTTAAAAAGGGAGAAAATCTTCATACTTTAATCTACTTTGCTGTAAATTTAAAGTCCCTAAGCATTTTGGTGTGTGATGCATTAAGCAGTTAGTTCACATATTAATGCACTTTGTACATAAAGTGGAGTGGCCAAGAGAAATAAATAAAGAGATTGTAAAAAAGTCCTTTAAGAAATTAATGTCGACTCAAACTGCTTCTGTTCTTTTTATTAGGCTGTCACCTTTGAAGCTTATGCACCATAAAACCTGCCAGCCTGGCCCATTTGAGAAGAAGAGATTGGGTTTTTGTGTGTTTGTGCATTCTGACATATGCCCCCAGCCTCTTCTTTTGCTAAGATAAATTTCATTGTCAACTCAGGACATCAAAGGGACAAATCCCACAGCAGATTAACTGTGGACAAAGGCAGGAAAGTAAATAATTATTTCAAATTACAAAGACATTTTTAAAATCAGGCTTAAAACTGTAGGGAAGAGGAGAGAAGAAACACCCACATCATTCCTTCTGTTACCACAGGGAACGGGAAGAAGCAGTAAAGGAGCTTTAAGGAAGTTTACCCAGGGCTGGGAATCAGCCCACGGGCCCTGTGGCACCTCATCCAGAGCTCTGTGCTGCTTTATTCCCCTGGTCTATCAACATTTTGATCTGACACTAAGAGCAGATCTGCTATAATTTTCAAAAAAAAAAAAAGGGAAGATTCAGTGAATAGGATGCCAAGGGTTATGGGCAAGTTCTTCTCTGGCAGTGAGTCTAAAGGCTCTTGAGAGGATCTTAGCAACTTATTTAACTGCTGGCAACTGCACAATGTGCACCAATTCCAAGCCCTCGGAGCAAGCTATGTCACTTCTCATCCAAAAAAGCTCTGAAATTCATCCCTCTTCTCTCAGTCTTTACTGAAATTCTTCAACTTATGATTATGTTGGTTTTATTTTCAGCAACTTTAAACTGTGCCCACCCCTGCTGTGTGTGTCTGTATTACCTGTATTTGCCTGCAGCTTCATCTCCTCCAAGGACAGTAAATTCACATCACATTTTACCTACTGCTCACATCATCCTACAACCTTGTTCTTCCTGCATTTCTCCTCTCATTCTATTTTCCACGCAGTTTCTTACTTTTCATGACATGTGTTGAACTTATTATCACATGTATCTAATACTTTCAGCTCCAGTCCAGACTCAAGTGAACAAAAATGATGCATGAGAACAGTATCTGGTCACTGAAAGAAAAAATACCCCAATTTTAATGTAGCTGCTTTTCCAAGCATAATTGACAGTAACACTTCTGATGTTTTCAGTTTCATGACCGTGAACCAAGTCATCAGCATGTAAATATTTTTGTGCATGACTCAGAGTGATTATGTTATTTATTTCTACCATCATAATGGCTGGGTTCAGATGGAGCAAGAACAGATCCTGGCACACTCTGATATACAAGCACACAACATACAAAGAGAATTTTGCATCTTCTTTCTTATCTATCAATTCAAAACTTCAGCGTTTGAAAATTAACTCCTGTGATTTCATTCCAGCTCTTATTGATTTCCCTCAGAAATTCCATCCTGACTTTTGTCTTGGCAAGAACTGCAGATTAGTTGACCCAGTGTCAGCTCTTCTCTGGAATTTTGTTGGCAATCTAAACACAGAGTCGAGACACAAAACTAAAAGCACTACTACAGCAGTAATTCAGCATACAGAGCAAGACTTATTCCTCCTTTTTTTGGGTTTTTTTTTCCTTAATTCCCTTAGTCCTTCCCTATTGGGGCTGCAGTTTCAGTCTGAACCTTAGCTTCAAAATCACATCGTGTTTAAAAGACGGGCTCCACTTCGGTGCAGTACCTAGGGCATTAAGTGCAAGAGTTTCGTTACTGATAGAATTAAAAACTCCCTTTCTCTAGCAGTGAAGTTCTGAGCACATTTGCTAATTGTTATATGTTTTTTCCTGCCTCTACTCCCTCTGGAAAGGGCATAGGCTCATTAACTATTTCATGGACCTGCAGCTCTGTTTGGCTGCACTGCTGGCAACAGGGAACTGACCTTGATAGACCTGATCTGGAAGCACAGCTAGAAATACGGAAAGCTAAGGAAATGGGCCACATCCTTGTCTGCTTCCTACGGTTAGAGGGTTGAAATAATCCCATGTGGAGTTCCCACTTCTGAATCTGTTCCAGTCAGGATATCACTGGAATCTGCTCCAGCTGTGATGAAGCAAATCCCAGCATCAAAGGACCATCATGGCAGAGACATTTCCATCCTTGCCATGCCCTGTGTAATGGCCACTTAAAGGGAAATGCACTTGTATGAATATGGTAACAACTCTGCACCATCTACCTCCTCCCACCAAGATCATTACTCTTGTAGGTTCTGAACTGTATTTGTCAGGAATTGGAGCCAGCACTCTGAGTTTCTCTCTTGCAAGAGAACAGAACGGTTTTGCTATGAGGAATTCTCTCTCTTTTGTTTCACTATTTAGATTTCTGCTATTCTTAACAGATCTGTGTGGCCCTTTGCTCAGCAGTGAATTTCACCAGTGACAACAAACTCATAAAAGAAAACCACAGCCTTCAGCATGAAAGCTGAGAGATGAGTCTCAACAAAGTTTTGGTACACATTAAACTGCAATAGCATAAAGAATGTATATGATATTTAGACACTACAGCATGCTTATGCACTTTGATTTTTTTTTTCCCCTGTTCCATCCTTTTAAATTAATTTAATGCTTGTATATATTTACCTTGATTTTTGGTAACTAATGTGCATTTATCTGCTGTAGACCAATTCTATACTGGAAATGACGATTTGCTGCTTGGGATCTGTGTTTATAATTTTTGTTATCAATCTTTTGGGGCCGTCATAAACACCAGCAATCCCCAGTTGTTCTGGTAGGGTGCTTACAATTCATTCTATATGGCAGATTGGCTCAAGAGGTGGCCACAGAACACAGGGTTATTTATTCTGAGAGACACAAGGCTTCTTGTGGAGATGATGAAACTATAATGGCTGTTAGGAATGTAAGTGATGCTAATCATGTAACTAGGTAGCTGTAAATAATATATAGGTACTGCTGTATTTCCTGGCTCCTCTCACAACAGGACACAGCATTAACTATTTTGTGTGCTAGGCTAGTGTGGGACCTTGAGGAGAACAACAGAGCAATACAACAAAAACTGCAACGAAAGGATATGTATTATGTCAAATATGTGATGCACAGCTCCGTTTTTCAATGCATAACATTCATTCACAAAACACAAACTACTTTGAGAGAGGCATCCACTGAAAACGCTTGCCAAAACACCAATAAACAAAGCTACAAAGAGGAAGAACTGAAATGAATTGATCAAGCAGCCACAGACGTATTCCATGCATTTCCAGGGCTGAGTTACAAAATATTTTTTAAAGGAACAAACACAGTAAATCATGTGGAATTTCTCACTGCGACACACAGTTGCAGATGAGCTATTTATGGGTTGAAACCAACACTTTCACCAACACAGCCTTCTCTTTGCGTTAGGTATTAGTACATTGACTGACAGGAAGATGCAGCACGAGTGTCACTGAGTGAAATTTCCCACTGAAATACCTTTTGGGTTAATCAGGAGAAGGACCTGACCAACTGTGCAAAGCCTTGCTAGCGCACCTGATTTATGTCATTAAAATCTCCTGCCACTTCTCAGCGGTGGGAAGTAGATTAAACTAAACTCCTTCATTACAGTCCCCTTCTGCCTTGTGAGAAAGCCTTGATTACTCACACCACGCCTCAACTGTGCATCTGACCACGGGTTCCCAGCAGCTGCAGAAGGAGGAGGTGGCACTGCCCTCCCACCGCAGCGTCTGAGGGCTGTGAGGAGTTAGTTACCTTTTTGACTTCGTACTTAATGGCCAGCTTCACACGGCTCAGTGACGCTCGGTGCCTCTGCGCTTCCACCGGCTCCGCGTTCAAATCCCCGTTCAGAATGGCCTCCACCTCCTCCGAGTCCCGGCACAGGTCCAGGACACCGACCACAAAGTCCTTGCACTGCATGGACAGCTTGCGGTAGTCGTTCTGGAACAGAAGGGGTACAGAACACGGCCCGTGACAAACGTGCTTGAGAGTCAATGGCAAGGGGAAAAGGACCCTTTTCTGCTAAAAATGAAGTGTTTAATTTTTACTGTGTCAGGTTAGGAGTGTATCAGACATTACAGAATTGTTGAACAGCAGAATCATTCATTCTCTGACACAAGGTGAACACCTAAGAGCAGCTGTTCAACAGAGCATGGGAACACGACATAAGAGTGATGATAACCTGGAGGGGCAACCAGGGGCAGCTGAAAATGTAAGAATTGCACAAACAAAGCAGGACCAGGACTACCAAAAAAGTAACCTCAGTCTTGTAAAAGCTTTGCTGACAACTAATGATATAATTGCCTCCCAGGCTACAAATATATTTCAGCTCTTTCTACACTGCTGAAGTGGCTGATCACTCATTACTCTGATGTACTCCAGATACATTTCCCCCTTTTTCCTATTCCACCCTCTGCTTCCCACTTACTCTTGGAATTTCTCACACCCAACAATTGGTACAGTGGGTTACAAAGTAACTGCACAGAGTAACTGCAGGACAAATTTGGACACCAACCATGTGGGCAAAATACCCGCAATTTCCTGTAAGGCAACACAGGAACCAGGTTCTTGAAAGGCCATTTCAAAGGTATCAGGGTCCTGGCTCATCCTCTAGGACACAACCTTCCCACTGACAACACTGCTGAACTAACAGAGAGATACTTCTGAAAACCTCGACCCTTTCATGTAAGAGCTCTGTCCACCTTTCCCTTCCTCCCCTTCACTTCCATCTGTACCTCTCACAAACCACTCCTTTCATGACTATTACTTTTATCTCCATCGTGTTTGCTCTCACTCCATCAAGCTTTCCCTTCCATTACTGCTGGAATCAACAGATCTGCTGGTGTTACCTTCTGAGAGCACACAAAGCAACCACCAGTTCTCTGTTATTAAAAACATCCCTCTCCTCCAATTCAGATTCTTCTCAGAACTAGTCTTTACTCTTTCTAGCTTTCCTCAGCCTCCTTCAGTCCTTCAACAATCAACACAGCTTCTGTCCTATCTTTGAGGTGCTACCTTTAAACATCTCAGTTTCTCATATACGCCAACGGCAAATATTTGCATCTCTCTAATCTCCTTCCTCCTCTGACAAAACATTTGTGGCTCCATTTCAGAATTTTTAGCTAACTCTGTAAAGCATGAATGTCTGAAATCTTGCTTGTACTTTTGTTTATACTTGTAAATGTCTCCTACCACCTCTGTGACATTACCTATGAACTCTTGTCTCGATCTCTGCTTCAGCAGAAACCTTGGTCTTCATTGCTGTGTCCATGTCCTCTCAGACAGATTTCTAGATATTCCATTTCTGAGATGTGGCCTCTGATTTCCTCACGTGAGACTATAGCTGGAGGAGGAAACTTGACTGAATCTGCCAGTTTTACCTTCAGTGCCCAATAGAAACAGCACAGTCACCTTTTTCAATTACTCCACAGCTCTTCTTCACTTTGTTTTCCTCACGAGGCCACCAAAACACTGATTTGAGCCCTCTGACTCTCCATTTTTGTGTGTTTTACTGTTCATTTACAGACACTGCCTCTTCAAAATCACTTTCTGAGGGTACAGATTTTCCCTTAGAGGTGCCTGTATTCCCAAAAGTGCTTCCTTATTGCTTCTGCCCTCATAATTTTCTCATTTAATATCTTTTTTATTTCTGAAACCCTCACTTCTTCCTCCTATCCTAAGTAATTTGACCTCCTCGTACTGGTAGTTTTGCTAAATTTTCAACTTAGCATCTATGTAACAGGACAGAGAAACTAATGTGCTCTCAGTAGTTTCAAATTATTTTGGGAAATGATGGGAAAAGAGGCTGCATAGGGTAAGTGCAAGAATCAGCCATCAATCCCATAGGTCAGATTCACATATGAATCAAAATGAAATATTACTGGAGACAAATAAATACTACTAGAAGTTGTGTTATTACACAAGACCAACGTCCCAGATACAGACTTGGAAACAACCAGTCCTAATCATAGACCTTAAACAGGATCCTGTTATTTCCTTTGGTCATAGAGGACAAATTAATTCAGTTGTCAGTGAACCAACAGGATGTAAGGTTATTTTAGATTTGTTTTTGGTAACCAAGGAGAACAGGACAGAAGAGCCAATTATAAAAATAATACTGGGATGCATTATTAAATTCAGCGAAGGGACAAGCAGGCTTATATATGACCAAGATTTAGGACTTTTAAAAAGGCAAAGTCTCATAAAAATAGTTAATCAAGGGAGTGAAATATACTTGCAAGCATGGAGGTCTAAATGCAGATAAAGCTTTTAAGTGAAATGTGATTAGATCTCAGACACTACAAAAATAAAAACCTTGCAAAGGAAGACTTCAGGATGGTGGCTAGAATAGCAGCAGTCAAAAAAAAAAACCCAAGAAAGAGTCTTTTATGACAGTCTAATCAAGAAAGAGCTTCATCACAGAGGCCAAAACTCTAAGTATAAACTGCTAGAATTCAGGTAATGGAGAATATTAAGCAAAACAGAGGTAAGACAATGTAAAAAGAAGATGGGTATTTTATTCACTGAAAACAAAGGAGTGACTGAAGACAATCTAATAAAGCTAAAAACAATACCATGCCTTCTACTCAAGTCCTATGTTGTTTATATTGTTTCCACAACAGAATTCTTAAATATCGATGAGAACTCGAACACTCTTCCTTAAACATCCCATTTCAAGCAAGAGTTGCTTACACATTTCACTATAGCTAAAGGAAGTAATTACTAAAGGAGATGGCTGAGCAAAAATCATGAAAAACATCAGACACAGCTTAACATTAATTCAACAGCAATAAGATGGATAATCAACCTTCCTCTAACACTTTAAAATAACTGTAAATATGCTATTCGAAGTGCATGGGAGGATACACTTACTGCAGAGACTTCAGTAATAATACAGCATAACTAAAAGAGAAACTATATTCTTTCTCTCCTGAATTTGGAGGCATTTTTAACTTTACCAAGAAAAAAAGAAGTATTTGTTTTACTATTATTTGTATCTAACCTACAGTCAAAAGTGGTGTCTTATTAAGGTTTAATAAAGTTTAGTTTAGATGGTTTTGTATTATTCAAGTGTTTTATGACATAACACAACCCAAATTTTGTCCTTGTATGAATGAACATGGGCTGTCCCAGTTGCAGGGAGAGGCTTCAATTACAAAGTGTTGTCTCATTCTTTTGGTAATTGTGAAGAAATTAAGAAGAAACAGTGGATTTCTAACAGGAAATAACAAGAGTTATTTCCATGCTTTGAATATTTCCCTACTGCACAAGACCAGATTTCTTCTAATTACAGTAGAATAAAACATGAATAACATGTTTCTTCATTGGTAGATACACCACTTGCTTATAAAAATTATGCTTATTGCCAGATAAGATTAACAATATAATGGATGAGGTTTTATTCTGTCAAATTTAAGGATTAAATACAGCCTACATTACTCACAGATGATGTTATGAGAACTGAAAAACAGTATGTGCATTCTTCAAATCCCACTCTGGCTTTGAATCTTACAGCTGGAAAACTTGTCAGATTTCCCTCTCCAGGTCTTTATTTACCTAGGTATTAGCAAATCAAATTTATCCCAGTCTATGTGATTGCTTTACAGAATTAAACAAACACTACCCAATTCTCAAACAACCTTCTACATCTAGGGTGTTGTGTGAATATCAGAAAGCTCAATCTGTGGTCAAAGTCATCCAAATCACCTCTGCTCACTCTTGAGAACATACAAATGAAGCCACCAGACCACCACTAACAGTTACACAAACATCTTTGTAACATCAAAACACATCAGCCTCCACCCTGCGTTTCCAAGGTTCTGCAGCTGACTCCAGCACATACAGGACAATTGATGATGACTGGAATTGCAAAGCTGCGTCTCACGAGCAGTTTTGGAGGACTCTGGCACACAGCAAAAGCTGGATCTCAGCCTGCCCAACTCTATGTGCTCTGCTCTCACTCACAGCATCAAGCACTGCCCTGTGAATTCACCTAGAACCTTCACAAAGAACGTATTGATCTGTGTGCAGAGAACGAAGTGCACCGACAGAAAACCTTCGGCTGATTTCACACGAGATTTGTAACCGCTGCGAAGGAAATTTATACTGAGCAACCACGTGCAGTCAAACAAAATGCAGGGATCTGTGCTCTGTTACAGGAGCCACGCTCCTGCAAGCACCAAAATTCACGAGTGCTCCCAGATGCATAAGCAGTTCACACCGGTAATACTGGATTAGAAATTCATCTTGAGTATTATCTGGTAGATGGCCACTCTGAAATCACATACATGGTGAGTTTGCACATGTAACTGTATATGCAAATCAAGCACATAATTGCACTAATGGCTGTGGATCTGGGCCCTGTCCTTTCAAAAGCTGGGCCTAAACCTAGATCAAGCTTGAACATTCTTTGTTAGTTCAGCTGAGATAACACTATGTAAATTTACTTGGAACACTGACAGATTCCGCTTTTAGATGCACGTCCACATCTTCCGTTGGTTCAGTAGGAGCTTTCAGCAAAACCGGGAACAGGGATTTGTCCTATGGAAAGCAGGAATACAACCTTTTTGATCCTTGCCAGAGCAATTTCAGCTGGGAGAACTGAGCTTGCTTACACAGGACAGTATTTAGTTGAAAGCTGGTATAAAGAGATAATCGTGGGGCTTTTTAGCTACCTTGTCCTTTCTCTTCCTATGGTGACTCCAAAGGAAAGTTCCATCGGCTGTTTTGACTCCAGAAATCCTCCCTTCCCTAGGCAGTAACAGCCCTAAAGTTCTCAGGGAGGAGGGTGAATATCAATTAACTTTAGGAACCCACAGCAGCAGCAGTGGCCAGGGTCTGCTAAAAATAGGAGAATAGGAAAACATAAGAATTGGGAATATTTGTATTGCAAAATATTTTGTGGTGCTACTGGACAGGAAAAGATAATTCTCCAACTCTCATAATGGTTACTTATTTACATTAAATTCCAGTTTTTACAATTTGGTAGCAGTCTTGACTGAGATCAAAGTGAAATTCCTGATGTCACCTGAAATCCTGCAGGCAATCCCTGAAATTAGGAGACATGGGGGACTAGGATTACAAGTAAAGTGAGAGGAATACTGTACTCCCTGCGCTGGCCACGAGAGAATTGAATAAAAGAATATCAGTGGATGCAAAGATCAAAAAGGAGTAAAAGTGACAAGAAGAAATAAATAAAATGGATGCAGAAGAGCAAAAGAACAAACAGCAGGTTGTAATAAGGATTTCACAAATGGAAGTAAGGAAGCTTGAAGATGAAAGGAGTAGAGTGAAATGGTCTTTAGGGCTCCAGTTTCCTCATCTATTTTTATTAATTTTCAGTACTTTTTTTTGGCTACGTGTCTTGCATCTTCCAAGAAAAATCAGGGTTCTGTGGTTTCTTTGAATCCTTTCTCCTTACTTCTAAAAGGAAAATAAAACCCTAAAAATCAGTGTAATTAATCAGGTTTTCTGGAGGAACCAGAATTGTCCTAAGTCACCTTCCCACATTTGTAATTCACTTGTGCAAACCCTGGTTTGTGCATTCGAATTTCATGGTGTAAATAATAAGCAAAAGGGGCAGACTGGACTTTGCATATGCAATGGAGGTTAAGTTCAATTTAACAAGCATTTACCAGGAAACTTGGCTCTCAGGTATTTTTAAACAGGTTCAACCTCTGCTCTTTTTCTGTGGGAAAACCATCCAGAACAGTATTTTCTGTAGGAGTGCTCTCCATCCTGGAAGTGGAGCATGCACAGGAAACATTGTGGGCCTTAATACTCCATAGATACTGAGAATAAATCATGATTTAAATAGATTTGTCCATTTTTTTTTTGTTGAGAGAGATGAAGTATTTTCCCCATTTTTCTTCACCCCAAAACAATTCTACTCAGTGCTGTGCTACAGACTGAATTTGAGTGGAATACTTGAGCATTTCCAGTGATGATCCTAGAGGAGAGTGCAGCAGAAGTCTGCAGGAACGCAAACACTGGATTAGAAGCCTTCTCCTCTGGGATGTGACAAAGCACACAAGTTATCAGCCAAACACATTCAGATGACACATCTATAGGAAAGAAAGCATTGAAAAGACAGTTAAAGATGGGAGGGACTCCAGGAAAACATTCAGCTCTCCTACCAGGCTTGATAGAAACAGAAGGGAAAAAAAGAGATGTGACGTCAATGAGGAGAGTAATTATTTCACTGGAGTGCTTTGACGTTGATGAGAAGCTGGAATTTCCATGCCAGTAAGGAGTCAGGAACAATTTTTACTGAAGGTGCCAAAACTGAATCATCTGATACACCTGGCAAGGTTAGCAGCAATGTAAGTGCTATCCAAAATTACTGAAATCTATGAAAACAGTGAATTTCTTGGGGTTTTAGGCATCCCAAAATAGCAGGGAATTACCATTTTAAAAACTGAAATATTTTTTTTAAAGTTCTGGTTTGAAATGAGAAGCCCAATCAAAAAACTTCACCTTTTCACCTCCAAAATTTCAAGCTACTTTTTTTCTGATGAAATTTGTATGCATGGTATTAGTACCTGTGAGGTGGGAGTCTCCCATGGATTTCTATTTCCACAGTAATTTTTCTATGCAGTTCTAATCATCTACATCCTTGCCTAACAAAAACTCAACGTAGCTTGCCCTAATTTAGCTTTTGGTGGCAGGGTACCTTTTCATCTGAGGAAAAAGAAAAATCTGACATTTTTCCCTGAATAAATACATTGAGGAAGTATTCAATTAATTTGCCAGATTACACAATACACAGCGTGGTATGAGCGAGTTCGTTCAGCAAAGAAAGGGGAGGAAAGGTTTAAGCTGACTTTTACACTTCATTAGTGTGTGTTATAATATATTAATCCTCCTCACCACCAAAACTTTCTTTTAAAATTATATTTTAACCCACTCAGCCATATCTGGAGCCATTCTTTCTCAGGAGTCTAAAAAGGTTTCTTCCTCTTCTGTTAAATTTCACGTTACTGATTTCTGCCTGTATTTCTCCAGATTGTTGGATATTCTTTCTGAGTACTCCACAGGGTAAGCAGCGCTTGCTGTTGTTTGGAGAGGTTAATGCATTTTTGTCTCTCTCAGATCATTTTTGAAGATATGAAACAAGCAGGTGGTAGCCAACACTGGCCTTGCAGAACCCCAATAAATTTGCTGTTACACCCAGACACAATGCTGTGGATATCATTGCTCACTGAGAACAATCTGTCATTCCCCAAGCTGAGCTTTTTTCATTACATGCAGTCTACTGGGGTTTGATTTTTTGTGGGGTTTGGCTGCAGGGGGAGAAGGGTGGACAAGAGGAAAGGCAGCTGTTATGGTCCTTTTCAAGGTATCCAACAGAACGGAAAAATCATTAGAAAAAGCAGTGGGCAACAGTTTACTAAGCCATTAATTGTCTGATGGAGAAGCTGAAATATATAAAGAAGTCAGGGCACTGACATACAAAACCAGATACAGCTGAAAACCAGGTAAGAGGACCAACATCTGTAACAAGTCTAACAGCAGGTTTGAACACGTCACATTCCTAAAAGGCGCGTCAAAAAAAATCCACTTTGGGTATTCTTAACAATTTGGAGACATCAGTCAAAATTAGTACAAATTAAAAAGAGGGAATAAGGTCAGTGCTGCAGTACCCTCAAGAACAGCAAAATGTTTCTGCTTTTTGCACTTATATTACTCAGCATTTGTAACTAAGAACAATCCTTGTGACCTGCAGCAACCAGAATTGTTTTCCATCTGCTGCAAGGTTATCAGAGCGCACACTTTTTCCGGTTGCCAATTTCTCCAATTTTCTCCAAACGCAGAAGGTGCAAAAGCAATTTCATTTCATTAAAAATTCCTTTAAAAGGTTTATGCATCAAGAATAAAAGAGACAATAAGATGAGAGTATTTGTAATTGAAAAGGTAAAGGCACAGGGAATCATTTCAGCATCTAAGGACAACATGAAGCAGCAGCAACTTTAAAACAATAACAAAGACAGGGAAACACAAAAACACCATTACCTTGAATTCTTTTTCAATGTTGGCCAACTTGGCAAGTTCATTGCTGAGTTCTAGAGCAGTGAGCACTGGATCTTCACTGGACAGGGACAGATAAGCCGGACTGGCCAGTCCTTTGTACGCGTTTATTCTTGACCTAGAGTGACTGAAAGAATCATGTTTTTGCTTCTCTGTACAGTCATTACATTTGCAGAAATAATCATGAGGTCTTTCTATCCGTGCTCCTTTCATCAACAGCATGTGCACGACTTCGTATTTTTGGCAGTGGGCAGCTAAAATTATGGGAGTGATGTCTGGAGAAAAGCGGGTACCGTCTTCGTCATAGGAATAAAAATCATCATCCTGGAGCTCCTGCTCACAAGGGCTCAGAGTCAGTCGCTTGTTTACTGAAAACCCAGGATGATTCAAAATTGCTTCCACTATCCTAATGTAACCCTTGCTGATTGCGAGCAGCAGGGCATCTCCAATCCGTGCCAAGTTCTCTTTTTTTAACAGAAGTTCTGTCACTTCCAAATGTTCATTCCCCACAGCAAGCTGCAAGGCGTTTTGGCCCATGTAGTCGACGCAGTTGACATTCAGTGTCTTTGACTCCTCCAGCATTTTGCGCACCACAGGGATGTTCCCGTACTCGGCGGCATCCAGGAATCGCTCCTCCTCGGCCGTCAGGCTCGTGCCCCTGTTGTTGAACATGAAGGCCGGGCCCCTAATGGCCTGTCGCCTTCCCTTCTCCCTCATCATGGTCATACGCCTCAGGGATGGACTCTCTTCGATGTACCTAAGGAGAAAAGAGAGAAAAGGTGGCAGAGTTTCACTGCTTTGGGAATTCGTAGCTTCCAATCCTGTGGCTGAAACAACTTATTTTGTCCCTTGTCCTCTGCCCATCTACTGACGAGCAATATCCTGTATTGGGATCACTCCTGTCTGCAATCTAAAGGCACTCACAGGCCCAGTGCCTTGGGCCATTGCTGTTCTCTTAGCATGGTCAAGATTTATTAACTTCTTTTTATTTTTTTAAAGACATCACTCCTCTTCAGAAATCCCTCCCAGCTCACTTAGCACGTATGTAAAATGAAAATATATCTGCTATTCTACTTTGAGTAGTAATTATTATCCACCACAGGCATTCAAGCTGATGGTATAAGTAAGGCAATACTTAATGCTTACCATGCTCATGAAAGTGACATCACATGAAAGTGAGGTGAAAACACATTTTCTTCAGGATGTCTTGCCAAGCAACACATGGTGAAGCCTGAACTCACAGCTTCTCATGTTACCACTAGAAATGTTAAACCTGGAAGCTTCTACTCACAAGTCACTTTGGTCAAATTATAAATTTTTGAAAAACAATAGTATATACACATTCAGCAGACTTTCTGCAACTAAACTGCTCATGGGTTCCAGACACCAGGAGCCATCCAGTATAGACTGAGATCAGCTCTCACTCCAGTGGACTCCTGCAATGCTGTGGATTGTGTTGGGCCTGTTTCTACATCTACCATTTTGGGAGCTGAGAGGGTCTGTATACACATTCTTGTAAAACAATCAAGAAAAATGGGAAGTCAAAGAGTTAATGAATGAAAATTGGGATAACTGCTGCACTAGAAAGAGGAAACCTGGGTGTAGAAAGGTGAGATGGTTTAAAGGAAACTGACAACCAGGGAACCTGGGAACTCTCCACAGAAACCAGTTGCAAAAGCAGAAAGAGGGAGAAAAGAGGAGGGTAGCAGGTGAAACAATGGGTGAGCAAGCTAATCTGGCAAACACAGAAACTGGAATTATGAACCAGTGAAGGCACTGGCTAAGACAACAGGCAGATTGGATGCTGAGCTGGATCTAGCAAGGTAAGGAAACTAGAGAGGGGCGAGGAAGTTCAGGGCAGTGAGATTGGATAGAAATTGCAAAGAAATTGGACCTAGGATGAGAGGTTGAGGAGCAGACACTGCCTAGCTGGGGAAAACAACAGCAGGAGACAACTGCCTGGCAAAGTCTGCAACAACAGAATGGATAGGGTCAGGCTCAAGTGCTCACAGCTGGGGGGAGAACAGAGGCATTTGTGCCTGCCAGAGCAGAGGCCAAAGGCCTGAAAAGGTACTCAGGATACCCTAACCTTCCTTCAGCATCATCTGCAAATAAATATGAAACCAACCAGCAATCTCCCTTTCCTTTTCTAGTCCAGCTCGATATTGAGACAGGCAGCCTCCAGCTGCTGTCAGTTAATCCAGTAGCTCAAGGGATAGAGATCACTTGAGATGATTTGATGGGCATGGAGACACCAAGTGCTGCTGATAAACAATATGACTTAATGGAGGGTGTGCTTTGAATACATGTAACACACTATATATATATACATATATATTTACATATAGGTACATATACACACTGCATAGAGACAAAGAGGTCTTTAAAGTTCCAAATTTGTTTCTTAGGTCCTATGTGCTTCTGTTCCTCATCTATAGAAAAAGAACAGTTGGCTCCCGTCTTACAGGAGCATTGTGAAAATTAATTTTTTTCACTTTGCTGAAAAACTCAGACACAGGAGTAAAAGGCCAGACAGAAAAGCTGAAGAGGAAATTAATCCTTCTACCCTCAGTGCATTAGAAGAGATGTGAGTCCATGTAATGAATGCCAAGGGCAAACCAAAATATTAAACAGCCCTTTTTAAGCAAACCCTGTCAGCCTGCAAAAGGGACAGAACAAAGGGGAAAAATGCCACACGCACCTTTGGGCACGGACAGGGTCTGCATTAAAGTGGACACAGCAGCACCTGCATGGGCACCTTCAAAAGCTAAATACCCAAACTGGAGCAGGTTCAAATCCACACACAGACAAACAGCCTCCTAAGTGCTGGTGGGGGGTGTTTTCTGTGGGTGTGATCTTGCAACAATGAGCTTTTATTTTTTATTTTATATTAACACTGCTCAAAATATGACTACTGCCATCACTGGATGCAGCTCTGTCAGCCCTAAGAGTTCTCATTGGGCATAACTAATTCCATTCAGGTTGCAAGGATATGCCTGCCCTTCCAGCTATGTGCACCAGTTGTAATAAATTCAGCAAAATGTAGAATCTTAATCACTTTATCACAGCTACAAACATCCTAAAACCCAGTCCAAGCCCCGAGCATTTCAGTTAAAACAAATGGGCAGCTCAGTTGCACACCAAGTGAAGGGACTGTGAGACTCATTAGCAAGGGCAGGTCTCTCCTGGGATGAAGCATTTGATCTTTTTACCTTTTTATCTGTGGCTGGCATTTCTGGAGTACCTGAAATAGCCTGAGTGGCACTGCAGCATAAGCAACACCAACTACTATTTACTTTTTGAAAGATGTGGCAAAACTGCTTTGGCAAACATGACATGATCCATTCTTTCATTTTTTTCTTTTCCTTTCTGTACTGCTTTCTTTAAATCTATAAAAAAGGCTGCATAACAGAGAGGATTTGTAACTCTGTTAAACACAGAATTGATTTAATGTCTTAAACCTCAGGCATATTTCCCACTTAGGAGTACTCAGAAATAAAGATTTGAGCTCAGAGTGCAGATTGTGAACATTCACAGTGCGCTGCTATCCTATTCTCCAGCAAAATCAGAACACTGTCTTCTCATAGTTTCTTTTTAAACAAGATCTTACTGCCTTCTATGCTGTTACACTTCCATTCTTCCTCCACATCCAAAACTACACAGGTGCAGAAATGTGGTGTTTACTGTAATGTTAGGAAGAAAAAAATTATAGCTATTAAAAATGTAACAAAGACATAACAAATTGGCTCATGCTGACTTCTTGCTTTAAGAAGACTCTAAACTGCCACTTTGAACCTCATTTATCTTTTATGAAATACACAATACATTTGTCCTTATATATTCCGTTTAATTTTTCAGCGTATTTTGAAATGCGACATTTATTTTCATTTTATCTACGTTCCTTTCAAAACCCACTATCTGGGTGATCACTGAGGTGATTCATCTGACTTCATTGGACAGACACATATCCTTTCAAAAGTGTCCTTTCAGGAGTGTCTTCCTAATAAGGAAGATATCCTCAACTGTAAACCTTGTGACAGAAATGATGTATCTGAAGTGACTGCAATACCTTCTCAAAACAAAGATGCACGATGCTTGGTACTTGAATGACTAAAATATTGTCAAGACATCCCCAAAAAAGTGAAAAGCAAAAAATCTTGTGCAGCACCACAGGGACATAAGGCTGTTGTGTTCATCCACACTTCTCCCCTTTTTTCTTCCACTTTTCCCTCAGCAAATTCAAAGACCTTGAAGCCAGCATAGCTCTGGTCAGAGTAATGCATGCAAGAATCGGGTACAAGGTCTCCTATTCTGTTCTCTGCTTTCCTTTTCTTGCATCTAATATTTGTAGCTATCCCAAAGTATGAATACAATAGTTGGAATTTTAGTTTTAGGTGTTTGACCATTTTCAGTGTACCTTATATGTATTATTTGCTGTCTGAAATAATCAAACCAGCAAAATCTCAAGTTGCATATCTCAACATCATTAGACTGGCTTAAAAATATGATTAAAATAGAACTAAGTGTGCATTAATTACTGGTGTTCTATTTCCAAAGTCTCTAAAGCTCAGATACTCAACCCTGTCTCTGTAAGGTGCTGACAACCTACATTTAAAAAAGAGGGAAGGAGAGATGGAAATCATGATCTTCCTTTTCCCAACTGTTCCAAATAGTTGAAAGAACACACACAAAAAAAATACAAAAATATCTGTAGAATGCACGGCAAAAAACCCACAAAAGCACCAAATAGGAAAAATGCCCAATTATTCTGTATTAGATAATCAGTAGAGATAAAGAAGGATGGAATTGGAGATCTGTCATGTTAACTGAAGCACACCTGTCCCACCACATCCGGACACATTTCACTTGGCCCTGAGGCTGCAGCAGTTAAGCAGCTGTTTTGAGGAACTGAAAAACTTCCCTGGCAAGAAGGAAGAACTTCAGGAACTGCACACCAACCTTCAGAATCATTTGTTCATCAGCTCTGCTTTGCAGCAGAACTCTCACACGAGTGAGGCCAAGGCTCCTAAAGGAGCACATCACCTTTCAAGGCCTTTACCTAATGATAAATATCACAAGATCTCAGATAGATATGGGCACCTGAACAATTAACTGGTTCATTACACACCAGGTAAATGAAACACAAAAACCTATCCTACATTATAACATGTTTATGCTTACCTCAAATATTTTCATCTAAAATGTATGACCTTCATATGGGAAATAAAAAAGTATTAAAAAAAACCCCTTTCCAATGAACAATCAATGCCCATTTATCTCTTGTTTTCTGCACAAATCACATTTACTATGACCTTACATTGCATCATACCCTTGCCTGGTCAGAGTTATTCCTACAAGGAATGTACAAAGCAAGACATTTGAGCAACACAGCAACTGCAAAGGGCTGGAGAAAGCGCAACAATCCCTCTGCTGCTACCATGGGCTGTTTCAATTACAGATTTCCACTCTACCTATCCCTTTTCATGTTCAATCTAGAACTGCAACAGAAAAGAAAGGTGGGACAAAGAGTTGACCCAAGAATTCCTTTTTCCTTATCCCGCTCATTATCTACAGCAATCCAAAAGATTCATAATCTCATTTCTAAGTCTACTTTTTAACACTGCACACGGCACAAACAATTTTAAAGAAAAGGAGAGTAGCTGGAGAAACAGAGATTTCATTCTGGGCCTTCCCAGATCCATAGAGCAATTTGTGCTGAAGAACAGGCTGTTACTCTCCCTGAACTATTACATGCAATAAAAGATGGCATCAACAATTTACAAGCAGTTTACCCCCCTGCTAAATTACAGTACATTAGTGATCCTGATTCCGTTCTAGCCCTGAAAAGGAAATGCAGTCCAGTGGTAATAGACAGATCTGGTAAGTACATCATGCCAACAGCGTTCAAAAGCAGCAACACCGGAGTTAGCCGAGCAGGAGATGCAGATTGTGCCTCTTGTTCTGCCAAAAGTCACCTCTGAGGTCCCAGTTTTAAAATTAAAGACTGGTAATTGCCTTACAAAACTAAGTGCTCAGACATGCACATACATAAGAGCAGCATTGTAGCTACTGACTCTTGAGATCTCCCAAACTAAATTATTTCAAAGATTTTATTTGTTACTGTTACAGAAAAAGACAGCTCTTGCATATGAGGAAGCAGCTCCTGGCTCTGAGCAGGGCCACAAGAAATGCTGGAGGGGCAATCCCCCAGCCCCACTGCCTCTCCCAAAGGAAGGCTTTCCCATCCCTCCAAGCTCTGCTACAGCCACGTGGCAGAATGGGCCACTGGTAAATTTGTTTCTTCACCACTAAAACCAGTGTCTCCTGTATGTATGTTTGCTCATGTTCCAAAAAATTTGGGAGTCCCTGCACCAAATCCAAAATGCATTAAATGCGAGCTTCCTTTTCCCTTCAGCGAGCTACTGCCTGGGCTTTCCAGAAGAGGGAGGCTAATTCAGCTGAACAGCAGAACATAAATCAGGCCAGCTGCAAGATCTGACTGAGGTCTATACTCTCCCACTGGTCTGAAACGACATAATCCATCATCCAAAATGCCCTCATGTCATCTCACAGAAGTTCTGGCTCCAAACTGGAAAGACTCAGTCCAAAAAAAGGAAAAAAATTCCAATGAGGTATCAGGAGGAGGTGTACACACACTTAGGGGATGAAACAAACTCCTGCTCCATAAACTATGCAAAGCTTTTTCTGACAATTACTCTTCACTAACTCCTCAAAAGAAAATACCAACCACCTGAATTCCTGTGGGAAAAAAAAAGGACTATATACTGATGACAGGAGGGCATCTATACATGCACAGAACAGGGCAAATATCTCACCAGGAAAGAACCAAGTTAACAGGTTAACTTGCACCATCAAAGAATTTTAAAGCTCCTTTGAAACTTAATCCTTTCTTTGTGCTCTGTCACTCCAGCCAGAAAACTACGCTGTGATTTTCAGAGACACTCAGAAAGTCAGGTATCTGATGCCTACTACATTTAATTTGCAGGTTTTGTCCACCTTTTTCCCACTGGGGCATACAGTACCCTGTGAAACAAGTATTACATCCAGTCTGCAGTCTTAGTAGGAATCCGAGGTTAATTACTTTTTTCCCAGCAATGTTTGGCACAGGAGGGAGCCAGCTGTACACTGACAGGCACCTTGCACAGGCTACTGCTTTCAGAGATTTCAAAACCCAACAGGGTCTGCCTTCTTGGGCAAACTACTTCACATCTTCCTGCCTCTTTCCCCTCACACCTTGTGCTGAATATTTAGACTACAAATCCTTCCAGACAAGGATTGTCGCTTTGTGCCTGCTAAAGCCTGACACGTGTCGATCTGAGTGCATTGTGAGGAAGCTGATACTCATCTTTATTTCATTAACAAGCTCCATGATTTTAGGTATTAGCACCAAGCACAGAATGTTACTCCAGGAGAAAAATCCCACGGCTATGCCAAGGATGACCACAGGCACATAACAGGGAAAATATAGCTCTGTGTCTTTTGCCTCTATGCCCCAATAGTTCAATACATTCCTACTTCATTAATCCATGTCAGCCCTTTTGCCAGTCCATTGGGCCCACAGACTCCCAGGATAGGGCCACAAGAATTACCTACCAGGGAATAATTCCAAGAGATAGAGCTCACTGTGGGCTCAAGTACCTATAGCTGTGTAAACTGAACTCCAGTTCGATCCCCCATGGTATAATACTCATTTCTTAAACACAGGAATATGCCAACCTTTCTAGAAGGACATTTGAGATCCAGAAGCTGAGGACTCATAGCTTACAATTCCTCTGAGCCAGCTTCAACTGTCTAAAAATAACATGTCCAAGACTCTTTTTATGGCAGATAAAGACAGGCACCTCCAAAAAGGAAGATAAATGACTATGCTCCTTTCCCACTGCTATTTCCTCTCCCATTCAATCATCTACATGGGAGTCTAGACAAGTAACTCAAGCACAACTAACTTTCTGACAGCTGAAGACACGAGAAAGACCAATTCACTCAAAGTGCAGATTGCTGGGCAGAGGTATTTGTGAAGACTTTCTGCACAGGGGTGGTAAACCCCACTTTTATTTGTGGTTATCCCATGCTAAGCACTACCCTAATTATTTCTGTATTTTACAGTTGTCTCTGGGGTGATTTTAATTAAGGCGTCTACAAATGCTGAATATCTTATCTTAAAACTTAGTGTTTGCTATCTGGTAATTAAAATATTTAATTAAGAACTAAACGTTGTTCTGAAAATATAAAATAGTCAAGCAATTCTCTGAGGATAAGTCTACCTAAACTGCAGTGTGTTATAAAAATTAGTGAATAATTCATGGAAAACCTACATTTTGCAAGTCAGGGAAAAGAAAGTTAACATCCCTAACAGTAAAATTGAATGCATTTATCTTGCAGTAAGTCTAATCATGGTCAGCATCTCTTTATATATCTAGGTAGATAGATGTTTATGATTGCATCTTTGAAAATAAACTGACATTTTGGAAGAGCACATCCAAACAGGATAAGGTGCATCTCCAGAACTAAGGCTTTTCTGCACAGGTGTCCTAGATTTCTGGGGGGGAATCTGGTTTTATCTCAGCATAGATTTAAAGAATACATAGGGAGAAAGGGGATGCATTAGCGACGGGCTCTCTAAACCTTAGCCGAGCCAATAATTGGGCAATTTCTCGGCAGCTACGCTTCTATCCGCGGGGGAAAAAAAGAAGGGGATAGGATAAGGAAGGGATGGAATCCCCTCCGGCCCGGCACACACCTGTCCCCGCCTGACGCCGAAGAGGCAAAGGCGCGGGGCTGGGGACGGGGGCCGAGGGCAGGCAGAGCACTTCAGACGATGCCCTCAGAGCACTTTGTGCGGGGTGCCCGCGGCGCGGACAGCGCGGAGCAGCCGCTCTCTCCCCCGCCCGCGCTGCGCGGGGCCGGCCGGGACGGGGCCGGCCGCGCCTCCGGCCCCAAAACTCGCCGGGAGCCGCATCCCTGCTCCGGGGAAGTTGCCGGGCGGCCCCCTCCGAACACCACCCCGGGCCCCACTTACATGGTGCTGGCAAAAGGAGGGGGCGGGTAGTATCCGTAGGGCTCCCGGAGGGTTTTGACAGCCCTCTGCGGCGGCGGAGGGGGCTCCGGCCCCCCATTGACGCCTCTCCAGCCGCGGCGCCGGCGCTGCTGCTCCTCTTCCTCTGCCCCCTCCTCCTCCTCCTCCTGCTGCGGGGGGAAGGTCACTCTCCCCTGCTCCTTGCTCTTCCTGATCTTGCTCGACATGGTCAGGGTCCCCTCAGGCGGCGGCGGTGGCTGCTCCCGCTCCCGGCCGGCCTCGTCCGGCAGCGTGTGCGGCGGGGAAGGAGGCAGCAGGAGGAGGAGGAAGACACGAGCTCTGCCCGGCGGGGGACAGAGCACCTGGAGAGGACGATCCCCTCACCACAAAACCACGGCCACCCCGCCGCCCGTCGGGAAGGCGGCGCGATGCGCAGCCCGGCAGCGGGAGCCGGGAAGTGCCGGGGAGGCGAGCAAGAGACAGGGCTCCCGGCGGCGGCGGCTCTGCCCCCCTCCTCCTCCTCCTCCTCTGCCTGTCATCATCCCTCGCTAGGACGGCATCGTCACGGAGGCAGCGGGGCCACGGAGAGCGCACCCGCCTCCCGCAGCGGGCGCTCCGGAGAGGAGGGGACGCTCCCGTCCCACCTCCGCCTCTCAAGGCCCGGGGGAGGGGGGCGGCGTGAGGGGGAGGCGGGCTCGCTGCTACAGGAGCGCTACAAATGTCCCTCAGCCGCCCGCGGCTGCCGCTGGCCTCAGGTAAATCCTGTTCCCGCCAAGCCGAGCGTGAGGGGAGCCCTCAGGAGGTCCCCGCAAAGCCGGCGCCCGGCCCTGAGGGAGCCCGGGCTGCTTGGCCCCGGTAACAACGTGAGGCGGTGGGCTGCCAGCAGCAAGGGAATTCTCGGCAAAATGGCTCAAAAGCGGCCAACAGCCCGGCTAAACCCGCACAAAGCTCGGCAGGTACTCGGAGAAATATCCAGCCCCACACTGGAAACAGTTGAAGTTGAGATTTTCAGGTAAAAAAGAGGCACTTGTGACTGACTTACCGAGCGAGCCAAGGTTCCCCAAAGTGTTCCAGATGTCTCTGCCTTAGGCTTGACTACTTTAGTTCTGCGTGATGCCAAGCTGAAAAACAGTGGGAGGATGCTGAGACGCCCGTGGCATGTAATCAGGACTAATTATGCTCTATAGATCCCAGTGACAAAGATTCCTGCCGTACAGAGATGTATTACCTCTTCCATTATTATGAGATTTTTTTTTTTTTTTGGTGCATTATTTCACTGGGAAAATTATTCTATGATAGAAGTGCAACCCCTTTAAAATCAAGGCAGTGCCTGTGTGCTTTTGTTTGCAGAACATACAGAACGGTAGGTACATAGAGAGTACATGTATCAGTTCATATGTAATAAAGATATTACTTTATCCACATGCTGCAGAGATGCCATTTTTTTTGCTTTAAGCATTTTGGAGTAGTATGTGGCTATCGGTATAAATTTGCACGAGCCTGCATTCCAAATCTGCTTTCAGGTGCTGCTGGAATTGAAATTTATGTAAGCTTTCCAATTACTTCAGAGAAAGTGGGCTTTCAATCCACGTACCACCACTGAGATGAAATTCTCATTTGTGAGCATCATCAAGTAGGCTCAGTGTAAAATACTTACTAGCTCACACTGTTTTCAGTGTCGTCCGTGGTTTTGCCGTTGTTGTTTTCCGTATGTACAAAGTTTGTCCTTGTGAAGCACAGGAAAACCCAGCCAAGAGTTTCACAGAGATAATTTGCTCTGCTACAGCTTTGAAGGAAGAATTGGGCTTTGTTTTTGTCAGTTTAATTAACTTGCATGTTGAACTGTTTAGGGAAGTGGTTTTTTGTGTCTTTCATCACATGCAAAAGCCCTTTGAGCTTCAGTGGCATTACGTGCACAATAGAGCGAATTTTGCTCTCTAAGAAACGAATATATTGTGTAGCTCCTGTAACTCTGCAGTGCTTGGGGTTATTAATTTAAGACAGTCTAGGTGTTTAACCTAATTATACATCTGTATCAGTGTTACACATTTTAGAGCACAGCCATGCACCTTGTATTCTTGCAGGGATCCTTTGACTCAAAAAATGGTACTGCCCATATTGTATTCCTTTTAAAAAAAAGAAGTCCTCTGTTATTACAGGGGGGGCTACAGGAATGGACTTTGAATTGCCTTGAGTATTTCCCTTGAGAACAAAACATAAAAGTACAGCTGAAAGTCAATGGGAAATGCTCTTGCCTCACAAATGTATGCCCAGAGCAGGGCTTTCACATCTCAAGGTTTGTTGGTTTTGGGTTGTTTTTTGTTCAGAAATAGATAGAAAATTGTTTTAATATTAGTTCTTAGTTTTGAGAAAGTCTCGTTCTTGCTTTCTCCATTGCACTTCCCATCACCAATTTGAATTATGTCTTCTGTGGGCTGTGTTTTTTATAATTTGAGTATTGTGTAGGAGTGGTTGGTTTGCTGTTCCTATAATGAAAGGTGATGTCCACTGTTTTGTTGTCCAGGTCACTAATAATACCTTGGAATTCATCCTTGGAAGGATGATTTGCAAGTCATCCTTGCAGAAGCCTTCACGATACGTCTCTCCCTTTCAAGGGGTAAGATGATAACTCGCCGAGTAATCTTAATACTGAAGGACAAGGGTAATGTAAAAAAGAATTTACCAAATCCTTTTCTTATTCTCACCATGCTGCTACAAAGCCACCAAGCTGAAATACATGGTTCCTAATATGTATTTAAATTAAGTGTAATATTCCCCGTTGTTTCTTTCCATGAGATCCAACCTAAAACCAGCCAGCATGGCAACAAAAGAATCCATTGCAAATCTCAAACGTACTTTGTATGGTTATAGTGTTAGAAATAATCCATAGTTCTAATTGGAATGTGTAGGGTAATAATCTTGGTCGCAGTAAAACGGTTTATAGGAAATTTACAGCAGTTTGAAGTGTCAGGCTGCTACCATTGGAACAGGGATGTGAGAATCCTCGTATGATTAAACTTCAGCCATCGCTGCCTTACCTGACAGTAAGAATTTGATAATCATTGCTGTGCTTTGGTGGTATGGTTGAGGCTCTGAAGTGCCAGTTTCAGACAAATAAAATGCATGAAACTGCACTTTTGAAACAGCAGAACAAGTGAGAAATCTAAGAGTAGTGAAATTGTACCTACAAAATCCTGGTCAGGGCTGAATGTTCCAGAAAACTGATTTCTGAGCATGGCTCATGTTTTTGAAAATGTTTATAATGTCAACAATGCCAGTGTTCTAAATACTTACTCCTAAAAATATTTCATGTTATCACAGTATCAGATAGATGTCAAGTTGCAGAAAGTGAGGGAGAAAGAATGAGTAAATTGGAAATAGCAGGCAGAGCAAGGCAGGCAAGCTTGTGCTGGCTGTTGATTCAGCTGGGTAAAGACTTTACAGCCAAAGGCTGCCAATCCAGTACATTTTGTGAATGCTGACTTGAATTTACAGGGTTTGGAAGTGATATCATTTTAATCTAGAAAAACACTTCCTGGAAGTTGCTTAGACAGGAGAGAAATAATGAAAGGAATACTACTCTGAGGACAGAGCAGGAGCAGAAAAGCCCCAAAGATTTACAGCAAACAGGGAAATATAACGGGTATGGTATTATATTACTAAAGGTGCTAGATTATTCATCATTTTCTTTTAGAACATGGATTTAATGCCATAACTATTTCATGTTTGATTTGGAGTAGCAGTCAAAATACAATCCCTCATTCTTTTCACCAGACTGACTTGATCAAGACAGGGTGGAAATTGGAGTGGGACAGAGCTTTGTTTATACCGATCAATTACCCTCTGGCAGAAGTTTTGCGTCCTCCTCAAAATTATGAGAAATATACACTTCAGATTTCAAAGTTTCCCTTGGCAGTGTTCTTCAACTGGAAGGGGATGATCAAGAAATGTCTTTTCTAAATTGAAGCAAAGTGTCTCTTAAGAACCCCCAGTAATACATTTCCTTGAAATATTGTCAGAAACATGAGTTCTGTATTTCTCTCTCCCACACTTTTTCAGCTTCTTTAAGCTGAATGAATGAAGTAAAGGTCTGAAATATGAAAACAGAAAGCACAGCTAGCATTTATTATAATAAAATATCAGGAAATATATTCAGGTTCTCAGACTAAACTACCATAGCAAAAAGACCTTGCAGATCTATGAAGCACCTAAATGAGTAGATATGCACTTAAGTAAGACTGGGAAAAGTGATGGGGAAAAAGATCATTTAGGGAATTATGCCCTGGGGTTATCCCTTACCAGAACTTCTCTGACAGGTACATTAACACTGTTAATTTGAAAAGAAATTGAACCTGTTTGTTGAAAATTGGATTGTAGACACTAAGACCTCCTTGTTGAAACCAAGTGATTTAGATTTAGGAAACTTCTAGTAACAACTTCCCTTGTGGAACAACTTTGTACGTTACATGCCAAATTATTAGTTTCCTGCTTTGTTAAAAGAAAAAGGAAGAGTACCTTCCCTCAAGAGACAAAACTGGTTTTTATTTGCTTGAAGTGACGGGTGAAGAGAAGCAAAAAGACACTCATGGTAATGCTAGAAATAGAATCCAGGTCGTGCAGTACATTGAACCCTTCTCTAACGTGTGTGTACTACTTTTGCAAAAATTGGGAAGTTGGTGGGAATAGCAACAGTGTAATGAAAGCAAAATTGGCCTTCTTTGCCTCATACTGGGAATTTGCCTACTTGCCAAGAACCCAGTGTTTTCAAGGACATTTAGCTCCTACATCAAGGACTTCTATGAAAGTCTAAACAGGTTAAATCAGCATGAAGAAAAAAGAAGGAGTGATGTGATGTCACTGATCTGTAAGCAGATCTCAGCCTCAGAACTAATATTATGGTTTAAGGCTTTTTACATGAGATGAAAAGACACATTCCTGAGACTTGAGCCTGTAATTTCAGGCACCCTGTGCAGCCTTTCAGGCCCATGTGAAGTGAGTGGGTATAAAATGCTGTCAAATCACCTACTGCAAACCAGGCCCTCAGAGCTGTGCATTGCAGTGGTATTATGTGGTCTACTTTGTAATAATAGAAGGCTACTGAAGTGCCAGTGGTACCATTAGACAGGCACTGGCTACATTTTCAAAGAGAAAATGGACAAACACTCTTTTTTGGCATTAAATGGCAATTATATGTACATTTACATACTTGCACCTAATAGTTCCTTTTTTCCTAAGGCAAGCCAGGTATGTCTTTAGACAAATCCAATCCACTTGTGAACAAATCCACAGGATCCTGAGCCTGTGCCAATCAAGTTTTATTCCTCTCTTTTCAGTCCCACTAGTAGAAATTAGAGGTTAGCAGAAGTGCCACTAGGAAAGGGGATATAGAATCAATTCCCTTATCTCTGCATTGCCCTGGGGACTGTATGTACCTTACAACCTCTAAAAAGTTTACGTCCCTAAGATTTGCTTATCATTTCTATATAAAGGCTGGATTTTTTTCCTTAGCTTGGTTTCCCTGTCCCTGTGTCAGCCAATACTCCTTGAAAATGTAAACATGAACCTTAGCCTGCAGCTGAGTGCTGGGAACCACGTGATAAGGAAATTAATTGTCACAAGCCAATGTCTTTAACAAATAATTTTTCTTTTTGACAGTGATTCAGATATGGGTGGGCGAGTGCAATGTGCCCTTCTGTCCCCTTGCTGGTTGATAGCAAAAGTTATTGCATGGATATTTCCAGTGTTTCAACTAATGAGGCTGAGGGTTGCAATGGATGTATGGAGTGCAGAGTAGCTCTTATTTTAGAAAGTTATCAATGATTTCCATCCTGTGCAAGTAATTAAGTCTGAGTATTTTTGGGCACAGTTTGATCTTTCTCTAATTGGGGGATTTGAGTCACTGTGGGGATCAGAACAGGGGAAGCAGGACATCATAAAAATAATAGCAAGAGGCAAAAAGGTCAAGTGATGAATGAACAGTTCACGGTGATTTTTAAACCCAGAAACAAGGAGCTTTTTCATGCTGTTTGTAATATAAATTGTAATATATTTTAATTTCTAGACATGTTCTTACTTGTGACACCTTAGCAGAAAGAAATTTAAACAGCAGCTCACTGGTATGAAAGACAAATCTGAGTGACAAGCGTGGCTCCCTGAGGAGGAAAAAATCCTTCATCCTGGTTTGCGCCATTCCAAGCTCCCTTGTCCAGGGTGTCTGGCAGTTTTGACTGAAAGATTGCCTGATTCTGTCATAGTTCAGAGCCTACTTTCCTTAAATCTCATCAGAACCCTTGGATAAATACCATCTGGTCCTAGCTACCTGCCATACCTCAGAGCATTAAACTCCTCTGGTTGGAAGAGGAGTAAATACCACAGTGCACAGCATTGATTGAAAATGTAATCTCTCCTTCCACGGGCTGCTGTGGAATAGGTGATAACACTCCACCAGAGGTGCTCACTGTTTGAGCGACAGCAACTCAGGGGGTCATCTCAAAACCCTGCTTTCCCTCCTGCATCAGAGGGATGGACAGCTCCAAGGGGGAGGAGATCAAAGGAAGATCCTGCTGAGCACTGTAGCTAGGCTGTGAGTGGGAGCACATCCTCCTGTGCAGCTCCAGAGTCATTTGGGGCCAAGTGAAAAAATGCCTCAGTATCTGGTACAGCAAAAGTCGTGTTTCCAGCTCTACCAAATAATTCTTACCCTTGAAATGCTGTTCAGTGCAGAGTGTAGGGCTGAGCACTCTGAGTATCATCCTTCCCAGGGGAGCAGGAGAGGATATTGCAACTGGTGGGTTGGTGTCAAGCCTCCTGGTAATAAACTTCTTATGAAGAGGCCACATCTTACCTCTGAACCAAGATGCAGAGACATTCATTAGGAATTAATCAGAATTGATATCAGAGGCACAGTGAAGCCTGAAGTGTGATTAAAGCAGTCACAGGTGCCAACACCCTGTTTTTCCATAACATAGAACATGTTTAACTCATGCCAAGTTCAGGTATTCTGTAAGGTTGGGGATCCCATATTCTGTGTTATGAAATGGGGAAAAAAAATCCTATATATACTTCTGTCACAGTTTTCCTGCCCTGTATGTAAGAAAAGCCCTTTTTCAGAAAAAGGAGTGAGGAAATGCCAAAGTTTGTAGCAATTGAGAGGTGCTCAATAACAAAAAGAAAGAAGAAAACCCCAAGCAGACAGGACGTTTCTGTGAAAGAGACTATTCCTGTTACACTTGCTGGTAACAACCTTCAAAGCAACTGACAGAGAAGATGAGAAAGTGTGGGAAAAGGGAGATATGACATTACTGTAAATTATTCCCTGCAGGCAATTTAGAATATACTGAAGATACAATATCTTTTGCCGTGAAAATTAGAATAACTCTTCTGTTGTCAGTAACAGGTAGATGCCCCATTGAATTAATATGTGTTTGGGGAAGGAAGAGTTTTGTAGAGGTGAAAATAAGGAAAAAGAACCTCAGCACTCCTGTCTTTCAGCAGTCCCTATGGTACCCTGGCATGTGTGACCAGGTGCTAACACAGAGGTATGGACACCAAATTTCCCTCTTCACTTTCCAAATTAAGGAAAGCAAAAAAACTTTAAGGATCTTGTCCCTTTTTTTGGTGAGTTCAGGTCAATTCCATCAATCACATTGCAATCACTTTCAGTGACGTTTGAGATTCGTATTTGGCTTTTAATAGAAACAGTAACCCATGAAAAGCTGGGAGAAATTTTCCTAGGGTTTCAGAACACAGCCAAGTCCAGCTGGACTGGTACCTCAGACAAAGTAAGGAGAAAAGATAAATCTCAGGAGACCCTCACAGGTTGCATTAATTTTTAAAACACCCACGTCCTGGTTTTTAGGAGTAAACTGTAACTACAGCTCCCATTAAAACTCAGAAGATGAGACCAGAGGTGCTTATTCAGCAGAAGAGCTTCAGTAGAAGGCAAAGTATTTTGTGATAACATGACAGACAGACACAAGGAAGTGTCTGTCATGCAGAAAGCATTTATATGCCTATAATAGAGGTATTTCCATCTCCCTCTATATTTTTCATTACATTACCAGAGCTGCTGTGTGAAAACTGCCTGCAACAATGAGGGCTTTGTCTAGGAATCCCACCCCCTCGGCTTCCAGGTTCAGCTAACAGGGATTTCTTACCAATAGAGAGCTCAGAGGAAATTCATCTGAATAACCAGAGGCAGAGTAAGCCCTGAGAAATTGATATCCTAAGCATCAAAATTAGTCCATAAGGGAAAAGTGATACAAACGGTTTCCTTATCAGATGGAACAGCTGTTGACAGAAATATGTGCCTAGCAAGTCAGAGATTTTGGAAAACTGGGAATCTGCACATTGTGGACTTTGATGTGGGCATAGAATTCATTTGGAGAGATCCATAGGTTATTCGAGGGCTTGTTGAAATCAGATGAGTAAATATACTTTAAGTATACATTCTGTGTGTAAAACCAGTATGTTAAAATACTTATAGATGCATTTGAAAAATTTGCACTGTGGCCAAAATTGGATTCTCAAATTAATAAAATCCCTTTTACACATGTAATCAACAAAAATTAACTAACCTTCAGTGTTAGATTAAAAAAACCAAACAAACCAAACCACAAACTTCAAGAGCCTCACACACTTAAACTTTCTAACATTTGTATTTGTATTGTAAGAAGGGGAGGGTGAAAATTATTGTGAACACAAACAAAGTTCTAAAAAGGCCAAGACTGATACACTGACTTGTCCCAAAACCAGTGAGATACATAGGAAATGACTGAAAATATTTTGGGGAGGAGGCAAGAGTTTGTTTCAGCCATTTTCAGAGATGGCATTACCACAGAAAGGAGGTAGATACTGGGAGGGAATGAGAGGAAGGAAGTGTGAATGTATCAGCATTTTTGCCCTTTTCTCTCTGTGACATGCCCACAATTAACACAGCACAGCTCATTAGATCCTGAAAGGACTGCTGGACACTGTCCTGAGCAGTGTCTCCCTGTGGCCCTATTAGCTTAGATATGCTGAGCCAGCATATCTAAGCCAATTAAATAACCAGCATCCAGTTTTGTGGAAAGCACAAATAAAATCCAGATACAAGGCACAAGGATGCCCTTGACTTGCAGGAGTTGAAAGATCCCTGTCACACACTGAGATGTGCAACCTGACTGTACATCCCATGAAGAAAAATAAATAGGAAATTTTATGTACATAAATCTTGCTTGTTCCCATATAAGTTCGCTACTTATATTCCTTTACTTTGCCCATCTTTCCCCTTTTCCCTCTGCTGCCATCCCCCCGCAGTGCAGCAATAACTGTCAGGAGTTTTTACTGAGGCATCTGGACCCAGTTCTGCAGCAACAGAATGTGACTCAAATGAAGGAAATTCAGCAGAGCACTCCTGCAAGGTTCTGATCAGTGCATCCTGTTTGTTACATCAAGTAGCTGTTTAATAGAAATATCCTCTAATGTCTATTTAAAATCAGAAGTGATTTTTTTATACTGGCACAAAATTGTGGAGATTTGTGAATACTATTGATTTATTCAGCTGCTGAATTGAAGCAGAAATGGGAGAGGTAATGAGAATGAATGTGAGCAGCATTGTGCACGAAAACAATTGACAGTTCAAGAGAAACAGACCCAACCAGAGCATAAACACAGCCTTAAATGTTATTAAAATATTAAACCAGTACATTGGGTCATTCATGCCATTTGATTACTTTAACATTTGCAACCACATGGGACAAGGACTTGACATGAAGGATGGAGTGGCTTCTGCACAATGGACTATTCAAATTGAAAAATTGGCCAAGTGCATGACGGACAATTTGCCTTCCTTTGAAGCATCTTGCAGTTGCCAAGCAGAGGGGACAATATTGGACTTGATGGATCATGGGCTCAATGGAGCATGGCAGATCCTATGTTTCTATTAAAACTGACTGGCAGAGGGCATTGTTCCAGACAAAATTTGGGATTGAAAGGAAATGTATATATTCTTCTGAGCCTTCCCTAGATAAAAAAATTACAAGTTGCATTACTTCTGTTAAAACTTATTAACTTTATGTAGCTCCATCTTTGTTCATCACTCTGATTTACAGATTTCTGAGACTCGTGATTTAATATTATTATTATATTATAATAACGTAAGGTGTTAAAATCTGTGTAGCTGAGAAGTGTGGTGGTCTTGTGACAGAAGTACTTCTAGGTAAAATGAATGAAGTAGTCTTGGGAAACCAGAGATACAATTCAGTGATGGCTGTCTTTATAACCTTTCAGCCAGTGTAATGCAACAAACCTACTCAGCCCACAGCCATAAAACCTCTTATCAGAATTAAGCCAGAATTAAGAAATTAAAAAAAAAAAAAAGCCATTTAAACCTTTTTACAGGCAAAGGCAGGGCTGGAATGGATAAGTATCTCAGAATGACATCATCTTCCACTTTGTCCTCTTTGTGGCAGGCCAACACCTTTAGAAAAAGGGCATGGCAGGGTATCTGGTGTGGTTGCCTGGCCGCCCATTAGTGCTGCAAAATGCTCTCCCTAAATCTAAAGGGACTTGTCTTGAAAGTAATTAGGTGTTTTACCTGCTTGTCTCTTGTCCTTTGTTAGAAAGCCACTCTAGAACCTTTCATCTTTGTCCAAGTAACTCATTTTCCATGGCTGAACACCATTGCTGTTGTCTAGGGACTACATGCAGCAACCCAGTGTATTTGTGCACGTCATTTTTTTCAAGCTAGAAAACTATTGCAGTATTAAAGGCAAAGAGCCTTTAAAATCCATCTCCCTCCAATTTACATCATAATTATTAAATTGCCTCAGAGCCCAGGTGAACGTGCTTCAATGAGCAGTAGAAGGAGCAGAGAAGAGTATCACAGTGTTTGACTTCTAAATTAAGTAATGAATTAAGAGCCTTCCTACCTCCCTTATGTATCAATGGAGAAAAGGAGCAGCTCTTCTAAACAGTCACTCTAAATGCCTGCATTAGGGAATGTAACAAGGGAATCTAACTGGCTTTCCAGTTTAGCCACCTACATTTGGTCCCTGAGGTCAGGTGGTGCATTTTGGTCAGAGAGGGGAAGCTCTGGAAGGGATTGCTTTACTGGCTTTATCTTTCTGTATTATCACAGGCACATTAAAGGTATGCTAAGAACTTTGGGACATCAGCTCTACCAGAATCCACTGCTGGAAGTGGGGGTTTAAATGCCGAAAGGGTTACTGCAGGATTTCTTCTGATTCCTATCAGACTTGGACATTTCCTGGGGGAAGGATGTGAGGAAAACACAGGTAGAGAACATGAGGGAAAAGGTGAAAAGGTCCCAAGTACAAAAGCAACCTTGGCTTTCTATTCAAAGCTTGCAGGGTTCAGCTTCCTCTGTCCTTGTAATCCCAGCTCATCCAAAGAGTTTCACTTGTGAGGAGGGATGTGAACATGACAAGTGGGCAAAGTGCAGAAAGGAGACCTGAGTACCCCTGAGTTTCGTGCTTCTTAAAAGTGTTTTCATTTTAGACCTTTCAGCGTCGTGCAAGCACTCGCCTGGGAACGGTCATGTTGCCATATGAACAGATGTTTAATGCTTACAGAGTGCTCCATTTTTTCAAAGAGCTTAAAGAACATAAATAATTGCTATGGTGTACCCACTACTCAAAATGTTAAGTTCATAACAAATTTAGGGCCAGATCAGCTGCCTGCACCTCAGAAAAGGTTTGAAAGTGCTTTCAAAAGCAGTCATAGCTGGCAGCTGTAAAGAGATAATGATAATTCCTTCCCTTTACAGCAGCCAGAGAAGACACTGAAAAGGCATAAGCTGTCACAAATAACAACTTCCCTGTTGCAGAACAGGCAGGATTTTGTGAGAGCTGGAAAATGATGAGCCAAGTAGCAGTTTTTCACACTGATGACAGCTTGGGCAGAAACTGAAGCCATCTCTGAGAACCCTGAACGTGGAGGTAACAAAGAAGATTGTGGGTAATCAGCCAAGACAGTTACATGAAGAGGTTTCTTCTCGAGTTTCCTGGGTTGATGATTCCTGCTGCTTTCTGAACGTGTTTTTTTGGAGCACAGAGGTAAACAGGTACGTCCCTTGATGCTGCATATGCCTGCAAATGCCTCCCGGCTTCCAAAACACTGTAAAACCGAAGTTTTACTATGTCTTTCAGCTTGAAGGGATTTATGAGAAGCTTGCCCTCATCTGTGCAGCTCTGTGCAGCCAGGGAATATGAGGTCTCAAGGGCTTTCCTTTTTATTAGGACAAACCCATTAGTTTTATGAGCTTTTAAGTAAAGCATTGGCAAAAAGCAAAAAATAGTAGTTGATATAAAAGATGCATACATCTTTATCTGTGCTTGAGAAATTAAATAATTTTCATTAATTTTCAGGGATAAAAAAGGGCTTTGACATACATCTAAAATCAGGCCAGGCTGGGGATAAGGCAAATAAAACATTCTGTGTGAGAGCTGCTCTCAACCAACCAAAGTGTTCATTTCTCATTCACTAAGTCACAGCTCAGGCAAATATATTTGGGTCATTGCCCAGCTCCTTTGCCCTGAATTTGGATTGGCCATCTTGCTGCTGTATTAGCAGTCCCTGTGCTCTGTTCCAGAGAATGCTTCTGGGAATATATTTTTGTGTTGTGACTGCAATAACAGTAAATACAACTGGTCTTTCAGATTATGAAATACTGAATGTGTACGGGTCACTCCACTTAGTCTGGCTGCTTTTTAAGTGCATTTCCTCTCCTGCCTTTTGAGACAGCAAGGTCAATAGGCTGGCCAAATGTGATGAGAGTTTCTTACTCAGGTTGTGGAAAATGTGTATCCATATACATCCATTACTAGTGTACAGAACAACCTATAAATTATGTATTGAGCTTTCTTACCTAGAAAACCATTAAGATCATAATAAATATGGCAGGGGTTGATTAGAGGATACTACATTTAAATGAAAATCTACTTTGCTACAATAGAGGTCTGTGAAAGCACAGATATGTAGGACTGGGTATAATCCCAGCCACAAATTCTGTTCTCTGGGATCAGGTGTAGTAACTCACACAGATATTTGCATAGCCTGTTCTTAGGCATGCCCAGCAATGAAGACTGCACAAATTCTGTAAATTATCTCCTTATTGCTGAAATGTAGTTAGAAAGTTGGTCAGAATTTTTAAAATTATTTTTCCCTTGCCATGAAAAAGTAGATTTAATTGACAAAATAAGCACTCTGTAATTTGTTCTCTCAGTACACTCAGGGTCCTGACAATGGTTGGCTCTTGCTAACTTGTTTCCCTACTCTTCCCCTTATTATTTTAATTTTTAATTTCACTGTGCAATGTGTAGATCAAAAATGGATTTTTTGACTGAAACCATTCTAACCCAATTTGACCTATTCTGAGTGCAGCCATGGCACCTTACTAACACAGCCTTAGGCTTCAGGGACAGTTTCCCTACAAAGAGCTCACACTGGGAGTGCTTTATCCACTTATTTCCATATGCTGGTATATAAACAATTACATTCACACTCAATGGACTATTATATTTCTATTTTCCAGGTAGAGTGGTATAGCTGCTACATGTAACAAAAGGTATTTTTCAGAGAATCATGGAATAATACGGTTTGGAAGGGACCTTAAAGATCACCTTGTTCCAACCCCCTGCCATGGGCTGGAACAGTTTCCTCTAGACCAGGTTGCTCCAAGCCCTGTCCAACCTGGCCTTGAACCCTTCCAGGGATGGGATATCTATTTATAAGTCTCCCTTTTTCCTCCCCAGTTGCCCCTTGCCTTCAACTCATCTCATAAGTAAGGGAAGTATCAGGCTGCCTCAGTATCTTTAGACAGAGAGGTTGTGCATGTTCTTAAGAATAATAAAACAATTTTTGTAGCCATTAATAATAAGTAAATCATGTTGAATTGATAAAAATAGAAGATCTAGCCTATCCAAGCATTATTTTTAAGGGATCATAGTTCTTCCAGCATGGTTTTGGACTGCTTTGCTTTTGTATATGGATTTAACAACATTTCTGGAGGTAACATCACTGTTTTAGCAAGAAAAATACTGTATGTTTTCACTGGCAGGTGTGCAACATTTTTTCACTAAAGTGAGGAGCACATCACCAGGCATGGGGTTGAATGTATAAACTGAGATTAACAGGATAACTTCACCACCTGATAAAGCCTGAAAGCCCTCATCTCCTAACCAGCCAGCTGAGGGAGATGCAAAATACCTGGCCAGACAGAATGTGTGCACGCCCTTTAGAGAAACACATGAAAGAAATTTTTATCGAAGCGGCTTTTCTGCAGAATGTGGTGTGGAAGAGGAGCCTGCCTGCTGCTCCTGCTCTACCTGCCCACGAAGGGGTGGACTGGCCCTATTTCCAGGACTATCAGTCAGCATTTTCACAATTGGGGTATCCTCTCCTCCCCTTTTCTGAGAAAAGGTGTTTGCTGAGGAACTGCAGCTTTGCCTCATTCTTTCTCCTTATTCTGCCACAAGTCTTGGTGACGGGCTGGAACAATGTCAGTTGTCCTGATAATAAGAAATGCTGATTTCCTCGCCGCTGTGAAGTAAAACAATAAGTTGCTTTATGATAATATTTGCCTCAAACCACACTTAGACAATGCTCTGAATTCCCCCTGAGAGGCTAAACTAATGCTTCCAACTCAGCTCCGTGGGTTATTTATAGATCCTCTGCTGGCTGGTGATAATGATCCTCCTCAGGCTTAAGTCACAGGCAGAATAATCCCCTGAATTGGAGACCTTTTATTAATTGTTCCTGTAATTTTGCTTTGTGGGAGGAGAGCTACGTCCTACCTGCGTGCTTGGATGCTATGAACAAAACACCTCAAAGAGCCTATTGTACTGTTCCAAAGGAGCCTTACCTCAGAGAGCAGGGACCTGCAGTACCTTGGCTCAGAATCCCAAGAAACTGCCCAAACTTTATCCTGAGGAGGATAAATTTCTCAGGCTTTATCCTGAGAATTTGCTCACTCCAAACCACCATGGCTGAGGCATCCTCCACATGCCCACAGCAGCAAGAGCCAAGAGTAGCTGTCCCAAAGCACACAGCCAAGCAGCTGTGTTGTCCGAGGTATTCAACACTGTAGAATGCTAAAATAATTATTTTCCTCCTTTTTTTTCCTTTAATTTTTAATTAATTTGGAATGTAGCAAGCCCTAATCAGATAATAGAAATGATCACTCATTATTCAGAAAGAAACAGACGCAGAACAAATGCTCCCTCTTCTTTAATGTGCCTTTGGGAACAAAGAAGCAGGAAAATTGGAAAATTGAAATTGGAGCAGAGAGTCTTAGAGTCTCTGTAAGGGAGGAATGATGTGGCCTCTGCTGTACAGTTCCTGTGACCTCCTCCACTCAAGTCTCTTCCATGATGTCCTCACTAATGGTGCAGGTCCTGCACAGGTACTTGGGAACAGGAGGCTTTAATAAAATAATTCTCTGCATTTATTCATCTCCCTAAGCCATGTGTAAGTTTGGGGAGGAAAAGAATATTCTCTATGCTGGTTTATGGAAAGAGAATGCATTCTTTGGGGTTTGTCATAATGTTCAGCAAGGTTTTATTTTCATGTGAATTTCACTCTGGCAAACAGGTATTTTCTGAAGTGATAAAGTTCTTTGCATCATGATTTTATTTCCTTCACCAGATTTTACCCAGGTTTCTGCACATATATATGTGGAAAAAGAAAACACATTCTGTGAAAACCTTGAAAAAGATGGGAGCACTTGAAAAATCATTGGCATTACAGATTTTCTACCAGCAATAGTTAAGAGTGCAATGAGAAGGCAGATTATTTCCCCTCACTTTTCATGCTTCCAAAAGAGTTAGAGGTGAGAAATAATATCATAATGAAGTCAGTAAAGACAAGTTTTACACTGCCCCACAAATTAAGAAGGGTCAAAACCTTGTTAGAGGATCAGGTCCTACACTAAAGGAAAAAGGATTGTCTAATCAGACAGTTCATTGGTGACACAATGGAGCATTACTTGCACCACCAATAGCTGCTAGAATGCAGCTCCATTCAGGAAAATGTTTTAAATTAATTTCTAATAGACCATGCCTGCTATACAAGAACAGGGAACAAGTTATCATGAGATTTCTTCAGAGAAACATCTTACTGAGGGACCTGAGGAGAAATCTCTGGGAAAACTCTTTAAAGCTGCTTTTAAAATTAGAATGTTGTACTAGCAGATGAAAAGACAAAGTTAAAAGTGCTGCAGATTTGCTGATAGGAAGAGTACCTACTGAAATGTCTTTGTAGTCTCCCATAAAAGTTGAAAATACACATATTTCAAATGTTGAGGAACAGGTCTCTGTCCATCTGCTTCAGTATTTCAAGCAATGGGAACCCAGAAAGAATAAATTGCTCAAATCAGGGCTATGTGAACAATGTGGGTTAATTCTCAGAAGAAGAAATGCAGACACTGCAAAGTTAGGAACTGCCCAACGAATGGGAGGAATATTCAGAATAATTAAACAAGGAATACTGATAATGTTTGAGGAGGTGATCCTTCACAGGTATTTTGTATAAACTACACAGTATTACAGCACTGCACAGATATGTGCAACAGTTTGACCAGATGCTTATGCTTAGAAATGATTGTTATAAAAGATAATTAAAAAATCATATTTTTAACCACATTTGCTGTACCCATGTTAGCTTCCTGAGGCTCCACTGGTAAATATGAAAAGGACTCTCATAACCAGCCACCCCATTTGATTTCAAAGAATGAAGCTAGTAGCAATAGAGTAAACACAAAATATATTATTTAGTCACAGTTTTGCAAAACATCTGCAAAATAAGTAAATAAACAAAACCCCAGAGATTTTTTCAAAAATTCTTAAATGAGCCTACAAAACAACACTTATCATGGAACTTCATTAAAGAGAATTAATGACATAATCTCTCTGTGTTTACCTCTTCAGAACAATTACTTGAGGCAGGAAATCTTTAGATAAAAACCTTTAATGATGCTAAGTCTCCTATCTAACCTCCTTCCCGAAAACATTATAGTTAATGATGACAAATTCTTTCCTTTTGTATCATAATAAAATTCAGTCTTTGTACATGGTTCAATAAGAACAAAAGACATCCTCCTTTCTAATTATGGATTGAAACTGGTAATTAACTCATGAGAAGTTTAAAAAGGTGGAAAAAACTGTTTTTCTTCTTTTGTCACTGTAGTTTTTATTTGCTGTGAACTTGCAAACAGATCAATTTAATGAAAGACCAGCATATTCAGGAGTTCTGGGGTACAGTGAGTGAGGGACTCTGCATTTGCTTTTCTCTTTCATAGGCTGCAAAGAGAAGGAGATGAACCTACAGGACGCAGTCAGAGCAGATGAGAATGATAAAAGTATAGCTCCAGGTGGAAGAAAGACTTCCTGGTGGTGGATATGATCCTGTGAGAGTCAGGAGCCATGAGAAGAATTTACAAACCAGGAAAATGGAAGGGAAAGCAAATACTGCCAGCCTGGAGTGTGGTAGGTAAATACTGGGGTGGGAAAACTCATTTCCAGATAGTCCTATCTAAGGGCCACATGCTGCCTGGGTGCACAGAAGTGCCAGCTGACCTGCTTACCTACTGATACGGCTTAATACATTGGGAGTTTATCTCAAGTTTTCAGGTATTATGCAAAAAATGAACTTGGGCCAGTTCTGTTTGTATCTAGTGAGAAGAGAGTCAGCTTTGCAGAAGAAATTACAGAGCTAGGGATTATGTACAGAGGACTGCAGGGTTGTTCTTCAGTTTAATTAGGATTTTGCATCTGAGTCTACAATAAGTCCTGTCAGTGGTGCTAGAGGCAATGAATCCTCTGCTACTCAGAGGATTTGCAGAAACCTTTTGCCCTTTAAAGTACCCACCATTAGGGACATGCATGTAGAAAAGGCCCTGGAAAATGCTGGTACACTTTGATGCCATCATGTACTCCTGAGAAGGTGATACCTGGGTTTAAGTCCCAACAGTAATCTAAGCATTTCCCATACTAAGGCCATGTTCTGACAATCATTGCTGGGAAGGTGGTAGCAGCTTAAGCTACATCTGTCCAGAGCTGCTTGTTACTGCTCTGCCAGAACTCACCCCAGCAGTTCAGCTGGGGGAATTAATCACTGGAGAGCTCCTCATCAACACTGCCACAGAAGTCAGCCCATGTAATTGCTGCTGCTGCTGCTGCTGCTGCTGCTGCTGTGGCTGCCTGCAGTAACTCAGCTGATTTAACACTGGAGTGGCTGAGGAGAGCTCATATAGGCTGTTCCCTGGCTGAACTGTGGAGATGGGACTGCCCTCAAGCAGCTGCTGCTGACAAATAGGAGAGACTTTCTGCACAGATCATCTGAAGGATACCTAATGCTGCTGCCAGTGCTGCCTTTGGCAGGCTGGAATCAATACCAGTTGCTTTAGAGACTCCTTATCAGTCTGGGTAAAGCCAGAGACTCTACAGAAGCAGCATCTTAAAAGCTTGAAAAGTATAAAGCTGATGTTTGAGACAATGTAGATCCACCAGTACTGTATGAAAGCTCTTACTGAAACAGTAAATGAAATTGTCTGAGCAATTGTCCCTTAGCATTGCACATGCAAAAGAAAATGTGTTTAATTCAATACTGCATGTCTTTGTCTTTTACTGGACCTGGGTAACAGTAAGGCATTGATAAAGTTCAATCAGGAACTTTAGGAAGTTCTTAGCTGAACAGAAGGTTCTGGTAGGCACTTTGTTACTGGAGCTGGGCCAGGGGAGTTGAGGAAGGACTCCCACAGCTCAGAGAATTGCTGATACTTTCTTGTAGGTCCAACACAGAATGCAAAACAATACATGATAATCTTTTGAAGTACTTGCTGGAGTTTCCACTTTTTGAATTTAAAATACACAGCACTGCAGTTCAGGCAAGAAAACAAAACAGCACACACAGGAGTGGACTCTCTTGCCTGAGTCTAAAATGTAAACAAAGCACACACCCTCAAACAAATACCCACCATAACTCCCAACCCCAAACAGCAGCCCTCCGGAGTGTACTGAGTTGTGCTGTTATCTACTGGTGTTAGCAGCTTTTATTATCTCCTTCTCTCACTACAGGTAAAATCATGTTCAATTGTAACTCTCAGATCACTGTCTTTTCCAGGCAGAAAGAAAACACCTTTCCCAGAGAGAAACACCCAAAGAACTCATTATTGCTGTAAAATACAAGAGCTCTGTTTTAAAGTGATTTTCCGTCTTTGTGGTGCTGGGGCTGAGCTGAGGCAGAGGTGACCATCAGAGGGGACTGGGGAAGTAGGAAAGAAGCTCAATGCTCATTTTCTCAAGGTGATTAGGTCTCAAAATGAGATGAAGGTGTGTGCTCACCCCTCATCCCAGCTGTGTACCAGACATAGCCTTTCTGGGAAGAAAACTGGGATATTTTGCTCAGAGATGAGCCCAGCACTCCTGGTGATACCCTCAGTTGGGACTGGTAGATCAGAGATGCAAGTTTTCACCACATGCCCCTGCTAGGCAGAGCAGGCATTACCTCTAAGTCCCTGGCAGAGCCACACTGAGGCCAGTGTGTCCTGGGAGCTGGAAAAGTGTTAATACCACTGAAAGGCCGTGTCAAGGTCCCAGGCTGGGGGTGTTTGTTCAGAAGACAGATCAACAACACAGCTGGAAAACGCCCAGGTGCAGCTTCCAGGCCTTTTCTGAGCTCCCTGCCCTCATCATAACTCTTCTCCTCTATTCTCTTGGTTCTGCAGAAGGTGAATCCACCTTGGATAGGGGAGCTGGAGCTGCCAAGTCACCCTGTCAGTAGCTCACTGCTCTGATGGTGTGCAATTTCTCCTTGTCCCTGCTCTCCCTGTCTCTTTGCAGTTTGTCAGCACCAACCTCTTCCATCCCCTTGCATATGATGACAGACACCCAGGGCTCTGGAGCTGGGGAGGGGCAGGTTGGAGATGCAGCAGCAAAGAGGGAAATGTAGAAAATTGAGAACAAATAGTAAAAAAGTAAATCAGTATTCAGGAGGATTTTGTGTTTGTAGGTAGTTATGCTAAATCCATCACTTCTGTCATCATTATCAGGGGCCTGTGACACAGCCTGTCCTCACTGGTTTTAGTGGGCTTCAGATTAGATCTGTAATCAATATAAAGTATTAAAAGACCTGATTAAGACACAACTCCAGGAGTCTGGCTGGTCAAAAGCCATTTTGGTGCTTGAATAATGCCCCCTGCTCAGCAGTCAGCTGCATCACTCTTGGGACCTTTGCTTTCAGAGGATGTCTGTGGGTGACAGTGACAAACAGAAATACGTCTGGGGGACACCATTTGATCCAGGGCTGCTCCCTGCCAGGAAGGGCTGACTCTGGACTGACAAAGATGATTGTTCTTACATTGAAATACTAAGCTGGCATCTACATTTCACTAGGCCAAAAGAGAGTAGGCTTGCTTTTTTTGTGGGAGTGCTGGTGCTAAAGCCAGCAGTTTTGGTTTTTGCTAAGTCTGCAAAAGCAATGATTAATATGGCCAAAGTCAAAGGAATACTGGCAGTTTAGCAGAAGCCCTGTTTCTGAAGATTTTGAAGCCTCACTTGTAAAATCTGCTAGGAGCAGAGTTTCTTATATTGCACAGTTAATACTGAAAACACTTTCCATAGTAAGTTTGATTTTCAGTCTCCTTTCCTGCCTCTTGCAAATGTAAATTGAATAAAAATTAAAATGTAAACTCCATAAACACATTTCAAAGCAAAAAATCTAAAATCTCCCAGCATTCCCTAGAACTTCATGGCACATCTTGTCCTCTGGTAGTGCTTCTAAGGGAAGCTTGCTTTAGGAAGTCATCAAAGACATTAGGAAATAAATCTGCAGACTTTAGAACAGTTTTCTACCATTTTTTGACTCATGGAAAACACAGTATATTGTTGACACTTGTCTGAAAAGCTGAAGTTTTCTTGTCTTGGCTCAAAAATGAGTACAAACTCTTCTTCCTTAGCTAACTATTGGGCATCTTGGGGAAGATGTGTATTAAAAACATTAATGTTTGTCACATTGCTGTCACATTTCCCACAATGCAGTGTTGGCTAAAGCTCAAAGAAAATACCTCTGGAAAGGATACAGTGATTTACTGGCCCACGTGGCCAGGTAGATCTGCTCATGAGAACTCACACATGTTTCTGAAGAAAGAGGTGTAGGAAAACTCACAGACAGACAAAGCACCTGGGTTGATGCTGTGCTGGGTTCACAAAACATTCTGTATATTTCTTGGAAAAAAGCACAAACAGTTCCTGAAAAGGCACTTAGAGGAACACTTTCCAAAGTGATGCTGACTCTTTCCTAGCTTAAAAGAAAGCTTTCTGGCCATCCCAGGGAGAAGGGAAGGGAGTAAGTCTACCCTATCAACAAACCCTTTCCTGTGCACGTGTCAAGCCAGGGAAGCTGGGTAACTGCAGCCTGAAAGGGAAACTGTGCAGCTCCTTCTGCTAGAAGATAGCGCTTCCCTATCTCCTCCACTCTGGCCACTGCCATAGGAAGTGTCCAGGATTTCAGATAGCAGCTTTTGAAGTGGCACAGAAATGGTGACCAGTGTTCTCTTTTCAGCACCAGCAGTTTCAGTAACTTCGACCCTTAGTTCAAAGGCACTTGCTGGTGCTGAGTGTTTTCAAGGATGGCTCACGTAGATGGAGAGGACACACTGTGCAAACAGAAAATGTTGAGCTGTCATTTGCCAGCTACCCACGAGATGGAAAAAATGAAGAGTTGATTTTTTTTGAAGGCAAAAACCGCGTTTGCAGGGTGGCAAACGTCAGAATAGTCAGAATATAATCAGGGAAGCTGCTTGGTTTAATGAATGCAAATGTGATAAATTGCTTGTTTATAAATTACTTACTGCTTGTAAATATAATTTGTGAAGTATTTATTAGTTGAAATCACCAAAATCATATGTCTCCACAGTTGTGATCTGTCTATTAGCAATGCTAAGTGTTACCTCCAGCCACTTTTCATCATCATATTTTATCACCAATAACGATATATTTATTTGCACTGCTTTGTGCACTACCCAGGCTAGGTGGGATCTGCAGTGATTACACTGTGAAAGTGTCAGTAACACTTCCTCTGGGTCTCTGGGGAATATTAATGGCATGCACCCTGCTTCCATGGATGTCATGGTCAAAAGTTCCAGTGATTTCAAAGAGAACAGGACCAAGCCTTATGTGTGTTGCTCTGCTCTCTCCCAGCATGATCCCACTGTCCAAGCTCAGGGCTTGGGAGCTCTCCGTGGGCCAGAGCTCCACGGTCAGTCCTGACACCTCATTAATTAATTCTCTGGATGCAGTATGTCTTGAAGCCTCTCCTCTTCTATTTCTGCTGCTGCTTGTTATTTTAGTAACCTTTCTAAAGTCACCTTGCTCACCCTGAAGTGTTGTGAGCTTGGAAGGTAAGATGCAGTATGTTTGCAATTCAACACTGTAGCCTTTGGAAGTGAAGGTATCCACAGTGAATTAAGATGCTGTCCTTACAGCTTTGTCAATGCTGTATTTTTCCCATTTATCTTGGAAAACACAGGAAAATATGTGTAAAGAAGTCACTTCTGTTCATAGGAGCAGGCACTGCTCTAGCTGAGTGTGGTCACCTCTGTGGCCTCAAAGTAATCCTGCCAAGCAGCTATCCACAAAGGATTGGAAAAAGGTGACATTAGAGATGTATAATGTGCCAGAGGATCTCCTAGGCAACTTCCAAAGCTCTTGGTCACTTAGGGCACAAGCATTTCAAGCGCTGAACACAGGTAAGCTGCATTGCACAGTAATTTACAATAATAAACCATCACAGTTTCCTGTGTTTAATAGCTCTCCACAAGCACAGTTTTGACAGCCTTTGGTCTGGTTTTTGTGCCACAATGATTACCTTTACATCTCTTCTTTCACCTCTACATCGTTTTCCTAAAATCTGCACTTAAGCATCATTATTCCCTCAGTGGCACAATTATATCACCCCTTAAAATTCGTGTTATATTTGTGCATGAAGAATTCACTGTTGGATTCCTCCATCCTTTTTACTTTTAAACCAGAAAATGAACAAGTAATGAAAGGAATAAACTCCCACAAAGTCTCAGTGTGATCCTGTCACACAGCAGTCATTGAGACACCAAGTGAAAAGTAGCCTCTCCAACAAAAACGCTGGAGGAGGTTGAAAAGAAATGTAGGTGGATATTTGTTATTAAAAAAGGCTTATTGTACAGAGCTGGTATTAGTCATGGGGTGATATCCCTGTGTCTGTCTTTGTACACCCAAACTTCAAGTCTGTGGGAATTTCCAAAGTGCAAAGAACATGGAGTATAAGCCAGAATTATTTGTAAACACGGGATAGCTGAGATTTATATAACAGGCTACTGCAGATTTATGAATCCAGGAAAGGAAATAATTACAAAGGAAATTAAAAGTTAAAAATAGTCATGAACCACCAAAAAGAATGTGCTTGCACCTCTTCCTCTGGCAACAGAGTGTAACACCCACTTGCTGTGTGGCAGTTCATTCTTCTAGATAATTAGTAGTGCCAGGAATGGGGTCTCCAGTTTAAAAAAGAAACTTTACTTGGTAAATACTTCTCATTATATGTTCAAAATGGGTTTTAGATTGCCTAGACAAAAGGCTTATACTATATGCCTATGCATCTAGCACAAAAAGTCTAATAATAGTGTGTTTCAGTATAATGCACTTCTTTTGAGAGCCGGAATAACTAAAAATAAGGGAAGTTTTAAAGCCTGAAGCTAACCTACCATCTGATGCCATTTATTACCAGCAGAACGGCATAAAACGCAGTGTGTGAAATGTAAGATAGGAAGACTGAAGGGATGGACACAGCTGCTTCTAGTTACCCTGCAGATAACTATTTATAGGGCTGCAAACACACAATAAAATCCAGTGTAAATCAAAAATGCAACTGGCCAGAAACAAAATGGGGAGAAAGAGCTCTGTGATGCTGGATACTGCTGTCACCTGTGGTGCTTACAGTGGCACTGGGGCGATGTCAGGGAGCTGGGAGGATGTCCAGGACCTTTAAGGGCTTCCAAATAATGCCCTGAAGCCAGGCACAGGTTTTTAGTGGGTTCAGTGAACAGATCGCAGCAAAACACAACAGCAACCATTTTCTTAAGAGTAAGGAAGTTATAATCCATACCAAAAAAATCCATACTGAAAAAAGCAAGCAGTAACACAATAAAGCTCCACGTGTGCACATCCAGCAAGTGATGTGGGGGACAGGGGAGAAAGGTGGGTTTTTAAAATAGTAAATGAAGGATTTTGTGAAAAAACTTGTGCAGGTGCAACACAAGGCCACTCTGGTGTGTTTTAGTGATTGCCAAGATCCAGTGATGGGATCTCATGGAATCCCTGTTTTCACCTGTCATTTTTCTGGTGAAAAATTAAAAGTGCCAATTTTGCACAGAAATAGGATGTTTAGTGAAAACAGTTTTGATAGATGAATTTTAGCAAGTTTGTGGTTTCTACAAGCTATACCCTGGGTTTGTTGAAATCACTGTTCATTTTGTGTGGTTTGATGCCTGTTGCCTCACAGGATAATCTGTATGTAACAGGTCTGAATGAGAGGCACTGTAAGAGCCTGAGAATCTGGCTAAACAATACTCATATCTAAAATGCAGATTTTATTATCAGTGTTGGTTTACAATCACACTCATTAATCACAACAGAAGGAAAGAGTTTATAGAAGTGATAGTTTGAAGAAACTAATATAAAAATAAACAGGTTTTGTTAGTATTCTCATATTCTACTCTGACTGCTGATCAAAGTGAAAATGATATTGCTTAGTTTGGAGGAAGATGACAGCATAACTTTTATGTAGGGTAAGTTATATTTTCCTTTACATTTTGCTTGGGGATTGAATGAAGAATAGCTTGATCCTTCTACGTTTTTCTTATATTCATGTAAGATCTGGTTGCACACATCCAGACAGCAGTAAACTACTCTCAGAGCAAGGATGATTTCTTCAGTTAACCTGTTTGGGAATCAATTTTTGGGTGCACCATGAGATGGGGAACTCCTTTGAAAGATGGGCAACATTCAGTAAAACTCCTTGAATAAATATGCTCTGGAAGTTAAAAAGACACTGTGAGTACTAAAAGGTCAAGTATGGAATAAATTAATTCTGTAATTGATAACAAGCGACTTCCAGCTCTGGCAAATTATGTACTTAAAACAAGTTATTAATATTTGTTTGTTTTCTGAACTGAGTGTCTGTGATTTTATCCTCAGATGAAAGAACCAAGGAATTTAAGATTTTGCCCTGAAGTTAAAGGATGTGGGTGTTTTGACCCAGCAGCTTCTGGCTTGTTGAAGTGAGTTTTCACTGAGTTGTGAATATTTTGCATAAAGAATATTTATATTTCTTTATCTCTAAGCTCAGCATTTGTTTGTTTTTAATGTAATCTAGAATGAACTCTTATAGTAAATACTGATGTTATTTAGAGGAAGCATAAATTAACCATTGATATCCTCACAGCTCCAGCAACTTCAAACCCCTCACTAAAGCAGAGCTGAAGACAGAATTCAGTTTCATAACACACAGAGTGGTAGTAATGTGCTTTTTTTCTTTCTTATTTATTTGCAATTGTTGTCTCAGAGCTGGGAGAAAGAGGGAAATATTTCAATTTCCGAGTTGATTACCATGCTGCCCTTGGTCCACCCAAGGTGTGAGACGCCCAAGTCTGCACTCTACCAAATGCAGCATCAGGAAAACAATTCCCCGGTATTCTTAAAGAACTCCCTGCAAGAGGATTGCCTGACAGGGGCTTTTCAATCTGATAAGGCTATGGAAGGGCTCTTTACAGCCTCCTGATTAAATGAATTGTCTCCTAAAGTAACTGATGCCAGTGAATCAGCTTCCAGCTCCCCGATGGTGAATGCCTGATTCTGCTTACTGGGCTCTTGCAGGATTTTTAGAGGGGTCATACCTGTGAGTGTCATTTCATGTCAGTTGGGCAGTGACTGCTCCATTCCCCTGGAAAATGCCAGAGCTGCCCTAACAAGGTAAATGGTTTAAGTCCCAGAAATGAGTATGAATATTCACAGTCACATTTTGCTTTTGTTAAATGGTGTCATGTACCCAGCAGCTTCTGGTTCTGTCTGAATAAATTCTGGCAGCCTTGACATCAGCTTGTCTTTGACCCTTGGATGGCATCACCCAAAGATAAAGCAATGAACTAAATGACTTGGGAGCTTTTAGAACAATGTTCAGAGAAGCATCTTCCACTGCAAAGCAGAAGAGGCATAAATAATTTAAAGACAGTGCTTTTACTCAACTACTCCTCTTTGCTTACAAAGAAAGTCTTGGAATTTCAGGCATGAAAATAAACATACTGAGGTAAATGGGAATGCCACCCAATGTAAAACAAGTTAAAGCATAGAGGATGATGGGGTTGTAATTTTCCTTAACTTGAAAGTTAAATGATGAGACAACACTTATAAAATCTCTTTTCAGTTGCCGTGCTGATAACTTGAGATGCAACATCATATGCTCAAAAGAATTAAGGATGAAATATTTGTTTGTGAAATATCTCTTTTCTAGACCATGAGAAAAATTTGGGCAAGATTGAGAAGTTATACCCTAGAGACAACATTCAAGCCTGGGCCATTTGTGCAGTGTGCATGTACATAACACCATCAGAAGCTGCCAGTTTTCCCCCAAAAAGGAAATGAGCCTCTGGAATGTTACAGAGCAGACAGGAGTGGAAGAACCTCCTGACTTAGCCCCACCCTGGAAAATGTGAATCTAGATCTTACAGTCATTTTGTTACTCTGCTTTAAAGGTATTGAATTGTATTGCAGTGCATTATATTTCATCTGTTAATCTCCAGCTGCCTCGAGAATGGCTCTATGTGTCAGGAGAGGCTTTCCTGGTGCTTCAGATCTCAATCATCAACTGGATTACAGAAGACAAAGGTAATTAATCAATGCATTTCTCTTATGACATGAGCTTTTAGGTTTGTGTGCATAACGTATCTTGAAGTTTGATTATTAGTTTACCCTTTTAAAAGTAATTTCTATAAATAAATTTCAAATGTCAAATATATTTTATTGTCTGGAATCAATGTACAGAAGGAAGGGCTGAGAAAAGCAATTCAGCACCATTCCTTGTTGGAAAGAAAATGAAGGAAAAACTCCTTTAAGAAGAGAGAGAATGAAAAGAAAGCAGGGGGAAAATATCAGGAGCTAATTTGTAGACACTCCCCCAAAAGGTCATGGGAGGCAATGGAAGGAATGAAACTGGTGATGGAAATCAGCATCAGAGGCAAACATCCCAAAAATGCAATCTTCAAGAAAGCAGCAGGCAATCAGGCAGGGGTGCTGTGAGAATCCACAAAGCTCACGTCAGCACTAACCTACAGCAGCCACCAACTCCAGTCCTCATCACACCCAGGCAACACCCCTGCTTCCAGGGAGCTGCACTCAGGGGTCAGAAACTTGGACATGACACCGAGAGCCCGCCTAAAAAGAGAAAATCCTGGCACCCACTTTCCATGGCCCCAGGCTGGGATGCAGTGACTCACTGCATTGTCCATGTGCAAGGCACAGTGAGAGCCTGGGAAGAACCAATTTGCTTGAACCGAGTAGAATGATGCTGACAAAAGAATTCTCAGGTGTAAAAATAGAGGGATCTGAAAACTGAACGAACATAAATCTAAAAATTATATAAATTGTTGGCACTAATTGCTAAAATTACTCTTTGTTACCGGTTTTGGGAATAGTTCTTATTCTTGCTGCATTAACAAAGAAAGGGACAAAGACATAGGAAACTGCAGTGCTGCTGGGTGTCCTAAGGCAAAGTGAAGCTGTTAAATTGCAGGTTACAAACACACACAGGGACTCATTTTTTAGATAAACATTTTGGAATTAGGCTGACATTTGCTTAAAAACACTGCATGGAATTAACTTCTGTGCTTGAATTTATCTGTTGCACAAGTAGACTTAAAGCCTCTCCGTTTCCTGCTCACCAATGGAACTGGGATAAAACCCAGAATTTTGCCTATCCCATCTTTTCTATTTCAATCCTGGTAACTTTAAGTTGTGGTATTACACTAAGAATAGAAATAATTTCTCCCTCTGCCTTATTTTGGTTGTTCTGGGACACATTCTGCCCTGTATTGATAAGAGTTTAAAAATAAGTCTAGTCAAACATAAAAATATTTTCGTGAGAAGAAAGTGCACATTTCTTTTAGAGAGAATGTAAATATTAGTGGCCTTTATGAAACAAATAAGTTCAAAGGTGTAGAGGGGTAAATATTTTTCCTCATGTTAATGCCATATTTCAGTTTTCTAGCCAGGCCTGTATCAGCATTAAAGCATTTACTTCCATCTCTTACAGCAGGCACAGGTCCACCTTCCCCAAGTTCTAGTGATAGCTTTGAGCTACAATTTCTTCATGTGACTTATCTGTGTGGACCTCATTAAAGCCTTCAGGCACCATGTGGATAAAAACATTTGGAAGAGCCTCCCAAGACTCCATCCCTTCAGCACAGCAGGTCAGAGAAGAGTGCTGGAGTGCACAGCTCTAGCAACAGCAGGGAAGGAGGTGGAAAGGGGGGCTTCAATATGAAAACCAGGAATACTTAATATTTTTCTTACTATGCTTAGTATGATGGGAATGTAATAAAAAACAGCGAGGATAAACCTCATTAGATAACACTTGCTTTGATAGTGGTTCATCTGCTGGGTGGAGGATGCCTGGAGCTGCTCTGAGCACGGCACTGTCCAGCAGGATGCTGGAGGGCACCTGAGGTCAGGGTTCACCTCTGGTTTGTGGCACTGCTCGAGGGATAATCCTGCCAGTGCCTCTCTGTGCCGGGTCAAGAGCTCTCACCAGGCCCCCAGGGGCATCCATGCCCGTGTGCAGCGAGCAGGATCATGCTCGCTGTTTGCTGATCCAGCCGAAAGTTGGCTCTGCAGGGGAAGCCATGCGGAATGCTTGAGCAGACATGGGGCAGGAAGAAAGAATGCGTGGCTTGCAGAGAGGAGCCACGAGCCCTCTGCCCAGCTGGGCTCAGTTTCACTTTGGCCCAAGCAGATCCAGGCAGTCCATAGACAGGGCTCACTGTCAGGCCAGCGAGAGCAGCATCCTGGTTTAGGGAATCTGTGCTTCTCACCTACAGCATTTATTTTGCAGGTACCAAACGGTACGAGCAGCCTTCTAGTCCAGGTGCCCAAGGATGGGTACCCCTCGGGAGACACGGCGTGGTGCAGCTCCTGGAAGCCTTGGGGGCACTGAGGGAACATGGCTCAGCACCAGTGTTGACAGCGTGCAAGGACCACATGGGAAAAGGTACATGTACACATACACACAGACTCACTGTTTTGGTTTCCTCTAGTGTGCTACTGAAGAGTGTAGGATGCACGCCTGGGTGATTTTAAGAAATCCAGGTGTTTTATCATGCCTGGGTTATTCTAAAGGAATGTGTTTGTCTTACTTGGCTACATCTGGCAGTCAAGTCACGACCACCCGTGTTCAAAAATGTCTAAAAATTCACTTTTTATCCGGCTTTTGTGGGCCGGTTTTCTTCACCTGATTTGGAGAGCGCAAACAACGGGCGGGAAAACGAACAGCCCGTTACCGGGCGGCTCGGCCGACAAACCCCTCCGGTGCCTCGCAGTTAAGCGCTGCGAGGACAAGGGCGAGCGGCAGGTGCCGCGGGCGCGCAGGCGCTCGCTCTCCCAGCCGCTGGCGGGCGGGCAGCAGCCCTTCTCCCGACGTAACGGGCAACCAACAGCGCCGGGGGCGGGATCCATTAGCGAGACTCCAATTTCGGGGCCCTGTGTCCGCCNGCCGGTTCCGGGTCCGCGGGGGAGAAGCCGCGGAGGGCGATGGCGTAAGTGCGTGGGGGGAGCCGGGACCGGGCTGCGCTCGGCTTCCCACCGGGATGGGCCCGGCGCGCAGGGGTCGGCCCCGCCGCTCGTCCGGGGCCTACCGGGAACACGCAGCCGCCCCCGCGCCGGGAGGAGCCGCGGTTCGGCGCGGGGCTCTGCCGGGCCGGGACGGGGAGGAGGCCTGGTGCCCATCCGTCCGTTCCGGAGGGCGGTGTGCTGACCCCCAGGTGCCGGTCCCGCCGTGCTTCCTGTGGTCCCGGCCGCTTCCCGGGGCAGCGATGCCAGGGGAAGCCCCTCCGGTGACGGGGATTCTCTGTTTTCCCTTTGGACTGGGTTAACGCCGTGCAGAAAGGGTGTGAGGCCAGGGGGCGGGAGCTCAGGCGCCTCCGGTTGTGTTTGGCCTGAGAGGGAAGTTTCCCTGTGCTGGTCCCTAGGCGGTGAGAGGCGATCTCTGCCAATGCCTCTGGTCCTGAGAGCGTTTAACACACACACATAGTGATTTAACACGACGTACACCTGCTTTTTGGTGTGTCTGAAGCTGTCATGGTGATGATGTGTAATGATGTTATCATAACGTGCTTGCACTTTGCATTATCAATAAAAAACCGGATGTACTTATCAGTGTAACGTGCTTAACAGATATAATACATAACATAAGACTGATACGGTGGAGGTGTGTTTTGGAGGTGGCCATGTAGCAGATATCCCAATCACAATCTCCATCTGGATTGGTTTCCCATCTTAAAACACATCTCCACAGCAGCGTTCACTCAACTTTGTGAAAACTTCCGGAGTTGGTAGTTTGCTGCAACATGTAAGTTTATCAGGTTTAATACTCAAAAGGCCACAGTTGTTGCCATGTGAGTTCTTCTGTTGTGTCACTTAATCCATTAATTCTGCTTTTCTGGCTTGTTCTTTTTATTGCGGCCATGCAGGGTCGTCCATCCCCCCCCCAGCTTTTTACCAGCTAAACAATGGGGCCAGATATTTTGGCAACTGAGAAGAAAAACTGGAGTGTAGGAGTATCCCTCTTGTTTGTAAAAGTGTGTCAATAGGTTATTCAAACAGTCATTGATAAAAACAGTATTGAGCGTCCAGTTAGGCAGCTGGCTCTGAATGGGTGTTCAGGGATGTTTGTTTAGGATCATGGCCTGGACTTGCACATTTTGACAGTGTGAATTCATGAGTAAGTTTTGCTCGTGGTGGATCATCTGGGATTGATTGTGTGAAGGTATGGACACATTTAGGGAGAGTTCTTATGTGCATGGCGTGCTGAAGTCACTCACCCTTTTGGGTATGCTGTTAGAGAACTTTGGCATGTGAAATGTGCATCAGCTGCTGTTTGGTGACTGCTCTTTTGCACCGTTTTATCCCGTGGGAAATAGGCAAGAGGTTAATGCTCTTGGTTAGCAGCATGCAGAGTTATCCTGTGTTTACTGTGAAGTGTAATACCTTCTCCTAGGAACTTCTTATCTTCTCTAATATCTTCTCCTAGGAACTTCTTATCTGCTCGTATAACTTATGCTAGCACTTGTTGCTGCACCACAGTCATTGTGGTGACTCCAGGCTGGCATGAACCTTTACGTAATTCCCTTAAGGATGATGGTATATGTAGCTACAAGACTGATTCTTAGTCTGATTTATGGCAGACTTCCCCTTTCCCCAGATTGTGGTGATGTATCAGAGGAGAAATTCAGAGGAAGATGAGTCCTGGAAAAATTCATAGTATGGCATAGATGACTTTGTTTCATAGTGTATTTCAAAGGTGCAGTGCTGTAGTTCAAATTAAAAAAAGAGAGGAAAGAAAAAGTTATTGCCTTGTTGTTAAGACCAACAACAAAGGCTCCAAAGGCAATATTTTAATTTTTCTCTCTAAGTTGAGGAGTGTGCATGAGGGAAATTCTTATTTACTTCTACTGTTGTGAGCCTTTAGGTTCCATTGTTTGTGGGTTTTGGGTTTTTTTGGTTTTTTTTTGGTTTTGTCCCTTTTTTTCCTCTGCAGCATCAAAACCTGGCAATGTAAGCAGGAAGAGAAACAGCTCCCCTGAACAAGTCTGGGGGGCAAGGTTAAGAAGTATATTTTTATTTAGAAGTTGAGTGAAAAATCATTCCAATTCCATCAGGGATTTGTAGCCTAGCACTGGAAGTAGTGTATGTTGGTTGCCATGGCAGGAGTTTCTTTGCTTTCTTCTGTAGGAAAACTCATGTCCTGTACTATTAGATAAATAAAAGATACCAGTTGTGCTGTGAACCTCTACATCATCGGGTAGGCTACTGTGAGAATGATTTTTGTCTTACATCTGACAGTTCCTTTGAGTATGCTTTAATCTCAATTTAATTAATTTTGAAGTAGATCTGTTATTTGCTAAGCTACTGTAGTGCAAATTTGGTTTGGCTAAGGCTGTCCACACACCAGCTCGACCAGCTGTGGCTCTGCTGGGCTCTGCTTTCAGTTCAGCTGCTTCTGCTGGAGGTTGGAGCAGGGTTTCATTAGTATAATTAAAGCTTTAGTTTATTTTGTTTACAGTTGATGGCTAGTGGGACTTCAAGCACTGGCAGACAGGGAGGAAAACAGACCTGAATCTTTTCTCTTTTCTTAAAAAAGCCCAGAGCTGCTAATTTTAGTTTGGTACCAGGTATGAAGGCGATGCAATGTGTCCTGTGGCAGAATTGCTCTATGGCTGCTGTCACTTCTCTAGGTTTTTTTGTGTGGTTTTTTTGTTTTTGTTTTTTTTTAGAACAACTTTCCTTCTCTTCCTTCCTCTTTCCTTTTCTTGTTGACTGAAGAGTAGCTGAGTTTCCTAAGCTGTGCTGGGATGGGTTTGAAGTGTTTGACCTAGCTGGAGCATTTTGGGAGAGGTGCCAAGGTTGGCAGCTTTTTGTTTTGTGAGATGTGCCTAATGTGCCTCTGGGTGCTGACAGTGTAAGAATGCCCTGAGAGGAAAATTCAGTCCAGTTGTGTCTACGTTTATGAGCCTTCTTTATAATATCATTTACTTACCTAAAGCTCTGATTTCATAGCAGAAGTGCTGGAGACCCTTTGAAAGGCAGTGGTGGAGTGGGTAATGCAAAAATGCCTTTTCTTTCCTTTAAGGAACTGCCTTGGATATGGCTTCTTTTTTGAGATGAGGCATCCAGACATATTATCTGCATGCATTTATTGAGACCAGGGGGATTTGCCTCGTGTCATTTAATGTGTCACTTTGGGTGTAATTGTAACTCCACTGATTTATAATTGCTGTACAAGTTGGGAGTTGAGTATCCTCGGAATGGGAGTTAACCTCTGATAACACCAATTAACATATATTCGATAAGCACTTGATTTCTGTGAAGATCTGAGGGATATGTCTGGCAAATTTAAACTCCTGGTTTATTGCCCCTGTGAATTCCAGCAGTAAGAAGGGAATTGGCAATGTCCATTATTTCCCTACCTGCTTCATGACCATATAAAAGTATATTTTCTCAATATGAAATGCTATTTTTTCCCCCCACCTTTGGACACGCCTTTTATTCAGCTGTATCTACAAGGGCATGCCAGGAAAACAGTGTTACAAAGGATGTGGTAAACAGCCACATTTTTCTTTTTCGTTCTCCTTTTCTTGCCCAGCTCATGACCCACATTACCCTAATTCTCCCAGGCACTGAGTAAAACATTTGTTGCCTTTGTCTTCAGCTGTAGGTGCAGGACAGACCTTTCACAGGTGGCTACAGCTGTCCCTGCCAAGTGACTGCACTCTGGTGACCGAGAGCCCGGTCACCTAGCTTCTGGTTTCTCTCCTGCCAGCTCTTGCATATATGCATGACTCCTATAAATTTTTAATGACTTAGCTCGAGCAGAGGTTTGTTCTTGGTGTTGAGTTAATTTGCCAGACTGAGGTTAAAACGAGTTTACCTATCTGATGTGATTGAAATGAGTTTATAAAGATTAGGAGCAGCTGCTTTTGAGTATTTGGCTTTTTAGAGATGGAGTATCTGTGGTGAAAATTGGATTGGGCTTGTCACACTGGAAGCAGGCTGAAAATGAAGTGCATCCCCCCAGGATTATAACTTGCATCTTTTTTGTTCTGTGAAGAATGGATTAATGTGTGACACAAGTAATTAAAATTCACTTTTTAAAGTCTGTTAAGTATGTATTTTTGCTGTAAAGACAGCCTGGCTGAGCACGAGGTCGAGCTTTACAGTAATACCAAACCCTCACATCTTCAAGCCGGCCCGCTGTCTGCTCTGAGCCTGCTAAGTGCTCCAAATATGCACAGCCTGAAAAGCAGGCCCTGAGTATTTCAGTTTGGGCATCATAAATAAGGGATTTGGCCTTTATCTCTCCTTGCTTCAGATACTCATTTGCAGAAAGACGACTACACGACGCCCTGAAGGACTGCTGTGAAGATAAAATATGAGTATCAGTGTTCTGTCACCTCAGTGCCACAGAATATTCCTTTTCTCCTGGCTTCTGCCCGGGAGAAAGCCGATACATTTTGTGTTTATTAACATATTATGTGGTAAATGAGAACCACAAGTGACATAATGAATAGTAAAAATGTGTTTAAAAAATAAGGTGGGGGAAGGCAAATAAATCCCAACACTTATCATGGTTTTGGACTATATTTCAGCATGCTGATTGAGCTGTTCATCACAGAACAGCAGAGACCTTGAGAAAAGATTATAAATAAACGCAGAGATACAAATGTGAAGTTCTGGGTTTCTGTTCCTCTTTGTTACATTTTCTTTGGTGTATTTGCATGGCTGGCAAGAGTCAATTTCACACCCTTGGGTCTTATCCTTCCAAGAGTAGTTCCTTAATGTTTGTAGAGTTCGGAAGAATACAGCAGGCAGTATGAAAGAGCATTCCAGGCTCAGCAGCCTATGGATCGCCGTTCCTGGGGAGTGCAACAGTTTGCTCTGATTGCAAAGTTAAGTTTGCACCCAGGAGTAAATGTAGCAGAGTGTGGGCAGTGAGAGGCCTGCAGGAGTCAAACCTGTGGATACAGTGTATAGGGCATGGAGGAGGAAGGCTGGAAGGTGCAGTGTTTAAAACAGTGGTTACAGTGTATAGGGCATGGAAGAGGAAGGCTGGAAGGTGCAGGTTTTAAAACAGTGGTTACAGTGTATAGGGTGTGGAAGGTGCAGGAGTGTGGACAGAAAGAAATGCTGTTTACTGAAAGTAGCAAATATCTGTCCTGAAAAGACTACATCTCTTCCTCTAAGCAATCCTGATGATCCAGATCCTGCCCCTTCATCCTCTGGTCCTTATAAATGCACATGGGCGTTATAAGCACTGTTCTTAAACAGTCTGAAAGTCCTTAAATCTCTGCTTGCATCCCCTTTGTATTACAGTAATTCATAATCTAAGTGGATTAAGCACCTGATTCCTCTGAGAGGTGTGTTGAGATCTCACATCCAGTGCAGGTGTTGCTGCTGCCTGGTTTTGGGTGGTTACACTTTTGATTGCCAGCATCCTCTTCCTCAGGGGATTTGATCAAGGGCAAAGACTACCCCAACAAGAGAGAAAAATGAATAAATCAGTGGGACAGAGTGTTAAAGGGTCATATTTGAAGCTCCAATATAATATATTGACACATGATGACTGATGGGGGATTCCTGAATTTATTTGCATGCAGGTAGCAAATGTATCCCAGAAAAAAATTTCAAAGTATGTCCAGTTTATGGTTATGGATAGTGATGACAAAAAAAAATGATGAACACTGTCTTTATTTAAGTAGCTAAGTATCAAGATTGAATACTTTCAGCCTCCAAGTTGTCTCTAAAAATCCTGTTTAATGATTTTTAATGTCCTGTCTCAATATCACGTATTGCTGGGTGACAATTTCTTAGGCAAAAGCCATGGTTTGCTTCCTTGAGGAGTTAAATATTGGTGGTTGAGGCAATAGATAGGCAGCCCTCACCTACTGGCAGCATTTCCATGGTGGTTTTGGTCACAACAGAGTGACCTTGTTGTCCCTTGGTGAGAAAGGGAGAGAACAAGTTCCATCCTTTTATGCTGGAAGTGTTGATTTGGGTTTCTCCCTGTGATTCAGGGGTTAAAGGCTCCCGGAGGCTGCCTGCAGAGGCATCATCTGTTTCATCATACAAACTGACAGGTGGCTTTTTTATTAAGGTACTGGGGATGTCTTAAAGCAAATCACAGTGCCATTATGTGATTTAATTTGCTGTTCCCAAGTCCCTTCTGAAACAATGGCTCCTTTTTTAAAGTCTGTGTATGTGTGTGTGATGCTTATTCCCACCCCTTGTAGGGGAGTAAGTTGGTAGCTTTTTTTATCATCCCTGCTGGAAACTGGTGTTGGTTCATTGGTTTTTTATTGTTTCTCTTTTTCTGTTTGTTGCTCTCATGTTCTTTCCTCCCCATTCTATTCCTTCTTACAGAAGGGGTAATGAACAAATTATTAGCACTTATTCTTGCAACTGTACTCCTATTTTAGTTCTAAACACAGGCTTTTGGTTCAAGGTACAACAGGAGAAACAAGTGCATTAAAGGCAGTTTTTTTCCAACTTCTTCCTATTAAAATAATGAGAGTAGTATGAGTATTAAAGGAAAAAGCAGATGAATTGCTATGTTTATTGCTAACATTTGCAGTTAGTGACGATTCCAAAGCTATTATCCTGCTGAAAAACCGAGGACTCACCAGTGTTACTTAGTTTTGTGTTCTAGAGCCTTGATGGAGAGACCATCAGAGACGTCATAACAAAGGGGAATAACGTCTACCCATTTTTTTTGAGGGTTGAATACTGTCAGGAAGACAGGCTGCCAGGAGCTGGAAGGTGTTAGAAAATAGAAAAAAAGAAGCAGCAGAATTAACGCCTCTCTTTTTGTAAGAAGATTTGACAGATAACGTCCAAGGGAGAAGACTTCAAATGAAACCAATGCAACAAAAATATTGCTGTGTAATTACAGATGTTGCTGAATTGAGCAACTCCCTGCTAATCACATTTAATTAATATAACCCAGTTGCAAGGTGATTTATGGGTGGTGTGAATAAATGTGTAAGATCAGAAGGACTGGTTTTCTGTTCTCTGTAACAAATCAACCAGATAGTCAGATTTTATAGAGCAATGCAAATCCATCCTAAAGCAGAATTAATGGACACAGTGGATCGGGAGGTTTTGGGAATTTTCCACAACTCCTGGAAGTGTCTGCTTTGGCCTTTCCTTCTGCAAGGGCAGGGGTTTAGTCTCATGTTGCATTTTTGCATGTCAGCAGGCTTAATACAACCTCATTTTTACTCATGTGTTCAGTTGCCTTTTGACTGCTTTGGCACAACAGTTGTAGATGTTTATTTGCTTTTATATGCTGTACAGGGCATTCAGAGTACTAAATTTGGAGAGCATATTCTGGTATTTTGTTGATATGTAATTTGTTTGGGGCAGTCATGTGCCTGGAAACTGTTCCAGCAGAGATGAGTGGAAGTGTTTCTGGAGCTCTAGAGTAGAAGAAGAGGTAGCTGAGAATCGTGAAGTTGTTACTGAAGGAATAAAACAAGTACATTCATATTTGTGTGAAACAGACTGCTGGAGATGATTTAACATGGTACATAGTCAGTTTTTTCCAAACTGTGCTGTGCTTGTTACTCACTTTGGCTTTGATATGGTTTTCTTTTTCCTTCAGTTCTCTAGGTGCTGATGCAAAACCAGTGTAGCAATGGATCAAAGAAAAAATGATAGTTTTGTCCCGAGTATCACGCAGCTGGAAGACTTCCTGACAGAACATGACTCCAACGTGGTTTGGCTGTTAGTAGGTAAGGTTAACCTCTTCTGTTTTGGTTAAATTTCATTTATGATATCATAACAAAGGATTAGCATGAGAGTCAGCTACAATAACTTCCTTATGCCAGTATGTACCTACCTGCCATTTAATATGGTGTGGTTTGGAAAGTCATCTAAAGACCATTGTGTTTAATGACACAGCTTGCAGACCAAATCGTGTGCCACGGTGAGCCTTTAAGCCCAGCTGTCATCAGTTATGAGCTGCATTTGCAAACGTGCCTGGTTTAGGTGTGCTGGTTTTCTTTTTCCTAGCACTGGTGCTGTTGCTTATATTTGTATAGGTACTTTTATTAATCTATGAACAAGTGTATCAAGGACAGCGAAATAAATATGAAGTTGTACTCAGGTCTGTGTAAGAACACTGAAAGTGTGCAAGAATTCAGACTTTTCCAAAGGCAGAGAATGCCTCTTTTCCAGCCTTGACTTTTGGACTCAGTGAGGGGCAACACAAGAACAACAACTTTATTTTTTCACTTTCACTTCTGATAAGTTAAAGCAGTCTGTTGGCTATTGACATGCTGGAATTATTTTTCAATAGGCCAAATTAAATAGAAAAGACATAGGTAAATCAGCTCAAGGTGCTTCCTGGTTGTTATTTATTTCACTTTTAATGTGTTAAAATGGAAAGTTTGTACTCAACATAGAGTTCTCAGTGTAGTCAAGATGAAAATAGGGGAAGTTACTGGTAGTAGCTCATGGTAAAACATGGAACAGATGCAAATAGATCTGAAAATATTGTCTTCAAAAGCTTTGACTTGCTTCCTGTTATGAAGTTTGGATAGAAACACATTCAAGTGATGTTTATTAAATGACCCAGTTTCAACCAGCCTTTCCTCCTTTGCTTTTATCTGCTGACCTATGACATCCTGTTATAAGAGAACATAAAAAGATATCAGTAATTTCCTCATGTGAATGCTGAAACACCTAACTATTGGTCTCAGTAACAGGTGATGAATTCCAGAAGTCAATGTACTCCTCAAAGAGAATAATTTCTAAAAATCACATGCAGTTAAACTTTGGAAATGTAGTTTCCAAAATGTGATTTCAGCAAAGAGGCTTTTAAAATTGAGAATATAATAATGAAATGAATGGAGTTTATGGGATTTGGTGAGGGAAAAGACTCCAGTTTGTGGCAGGGGTGAGACTAATGGTGAAGGCAATGGATCAGGACTGGAAACTCCATTGGTGCCCTGATTTTTCTCAGTTTGTTTCACCTTAAGAGGGCACCTTCTTGACTTCAGCTATCTAGCAGTGTCTAGTTGAACTTTAATCTCGAATTAAGCTTTATGGCTGGAATGGACCCTCAGAGTGTGAGTCATCCCACCTTTCTGTCTCCCCACAGAGGAGCAGCAGTGAGGAATTTACTCATCTCAAAGTGGGGGAGGTGAGCACTGTCCTTGGAGTGTGCCTTCCCTCCATGCCAGCTGGAGTTTCTTTGCTGGGATGTAGCTTCCACCCTCCCTGCTCTTTCCCGTGTAATCAGCCACACAGATTTGGTTTGTTTAACATGTCAAGCAGCTTATTGCCCGAGGGTATGAGCTGCTTGAATTTTGGTCACACTGGATCCATTTTCCAGTAAGGAAACGACAAAGTCATGAGAGTCTTTTTCACCTTCTCTTTCTCTTTCAACAGAGTGTTGTTATGAAACAGTGGAGTATCCCACTGAAAAATAAAAAAGGAACAGTAAAAGAACAGGTTCTTTTTGTAAATATTTAGTAATTTTTTTTTTTTAATTTATGATCTGAACTCTTCAAAGTGAAGGTGCCATGCTCCTATACCTTTCTGCGCTTCAGATTTTCCCATATAAGTACAATAAATCTGTGATTTTTAGCATAAATGAAAAGCTTCTGTTACAAAGTTCAGGGTTTTTTCCCTACTCTGCTTTGGGTGAAACACAATGGTAATTATCAGTAGAGTGAATTAGAACTAGTCCATTCCTTGGCAGTGCCATTCCTTTTGGGTTTGTCCTTCTGGAAGCTTTGAGAACCCTTGTAGTTAGAAATAGGTTACTAGCTCTTAATCAACTAAAGTAAAAATTACTTTGGGGATTAGCAGACCTAATTTTTTTTTTTTAAAAATGTTTCTCATTGGATTGCTGCTTCCTTTTTTTCCTATCAAATTCCATGCTTGAACTGTTGAGAGATTTCTGCTAACCCAAGGGCTGGTTCCTGTCTCTCAGGATGCAGCATCATAGGAAATGGTTTCATATATGATAATGTTTCCTGTGATAATATATGAAAGACTAGAAATTTAAATTATAGTTCACAGTTTGGAGAAGAGTAGGGAAGGGATGTAGTATGATTTTGGTGGTGCTGGGGTTTTTTAGTGTGTTCTGAAATAAATGTCCATGTGGGACAATGCACATTATGATTCAGTCTATAAAATGTAACTTCTTAGATGGTAAGTAATGTAATGAAATAATTCAGTGTCTTCTGCAGGTCCTCTGGGAGGACAGATTTTTTTTATATTGGGGAATGGAAGAGCAGTGAAGAGTCTATATTTTTCTGGACTTCCCATTTCCCCTTCTCCCCCCATCTCTTCACACTCTTGTCACACCATTTCTCTGAAAACACCCATTAAAGTGTCCCATCAGTTTTGAATTGTTTGGAGAGCAGGAAGAGCACTGCTATGCCTTGTAGTCCTAGTAGGTAAGGTTTTTATCTAGGTCAGTGTACTTTAAAAAATGCTTTAATTCATTGTAATCTCTCAACAGCAACAATATTGTCCTGTGGATGGATTATCTACCTAACTTACTATAATTCCCGGAACATTGGACTCATTTTAACGTTGGTTCTTAACAGATTATATAAACATGGCTACATCCATATTGGTAAGTTATGATCCATGTGATGCCACTCTTTGTCTGCTGCTTTTTATCATACCTCAGTGTGCTAAAAAGTTGAAGGAAACCTCAGTGTTCCTTTGTTAGAGTGATTTGAAAACATTCACTGTGGAGTGTATTCAAAGCAGAGACTCAAGCCTTGAGTCCCTGTTCCAGCACTGTCCTTGCTTTCTAAATAAGCTGTCAGAACAGCTAATCACAGGTTGATCCATACTGGGACTGTGATATGTAGAATTGATACTGGCCAGAACATTTTGCATCAAAATCCATTAACTTTTTATTAAAATATTTTAAACATTTTTGAATAAAACAGGTCAGTACAAATCACTTGGGCACTCACCCACTTACAAAAATATCTGGTGCTGAGTCACAGAGGGCTGTAGCCCGCAAGCTCACCGATCACACTTTTAATTTTCTGTCACTTACTCCTCTGCCTTCCTCTGTCTGCTTCATAGAATAGCAATGACTTGAGTTCTGGACTTTTTCTGCAGCTGTCCATCATAAATGTAGTGAAAACTTAAAACCAAAAAATCCCACTCACACCTGGCCTGCCAGAGACACCCTTGCAATTCATTTGCTTATGTCCTCAAGAATTTAAGAACTGTATTCCAAACCATCTTCAAATCCAGCTTTTTAGAAGAGCAAAATAGATGAAATATTTACTGGCTGCTACACTTGATCTATAAGCTTTTATTAAAATTTCTCTGTGAAATTGCCATTAAGTAAGGACAGCTCCTATGGCTGGCCAAATATGTGGTATTCTTTATAAACCTCATCAGTAAGTAGAACATAACAGTAATTAAATCCCATGATTTACAGCTTGGTTTTAGTTGTTTAATGTTGATTTTTTATTTTTTAAATTTTTTTTTAAATTATGGTGCACTTAACTTTCTGTGGGTGAGGTGAAAAGCCTTAGGAAAAATCTGGGCTATTGCATTACCTGCTGATCTTTTCAAGCTTATTAATCCTTCCTGCTGTAAACATAATTTGTCATAATAATTGGACTGAAATCCTTATAGCCATTTGAAGTTTTTAAAAATAGTCCATCAGAAATCTTTATTTCTCTGATTACGGTGTTGCACACAATGGCTGGAAATTCTAAATGTTCAAAACAGCTTTTCTAACTCTTTTCACAAGCTTTGCAAGGCACCTGGATGTTTCTGAGTGACTCATGTGCCTCGGGGGCTTGGTTGTATTGTTGGGTCGTGCCAAAGCCAGCATCCTTTAGTTGTGTGCTGTGTCTTCTGTGTTCTGAATCTCTGACTTCCCTTCAAAAAGGGAAACTCAAGATACCCAGTTAACCCATTTCAGATAATATAATGCTGTATTCTCTCTGTCCACAAAATTAACAGCTTTAGGCTAATAAACACTTCTATTTTATAATTAGGTTCCTTTTCGTTCTCTGTGCTCTCTGGGAAAGTCATGGTGCGTGAGATCTATTTCATCACGGAGGACATGTCCATCAGGTACACATTTCCAAGGGAGTCCCCCTTCTAAATAAGGATTTTAAGTACAGGTCTAAATAGCACAAATCAAAATGCAGCCTTCCAAATGAGCTGTATATTTATAAGTGTTAGACTGTCTCTTGGTGCTAGTATTTAACACTCCTACATACTTGTGAGCTCATTTGCTGCTTTAGTGCTATCATTTGGAAGTGAGTACTGGGTAAGATTGTAGTTGTCCTTAATGTCCGTCAAATAAACCACTTTGGAGTGTCAGAGAGAACTGTTTTTTCATTTATGTCTTTGACTCCCTCATGTTCCTGCTCTTAAGTCTGGAAGATTCCTGTTGGCCAAGTAGTTGGCATTTATTTCCTGGGATTCAGGATAATTTGTTTCGTAAACTGCATGCCAGCAAATAGTTTGTAGTTTTGATTCTCTTGCTGCCAAATTTGGAAAGCCTTGAGGAGGCAATGGATATGAGGTTTTATACAAGTTTCAGTTGATGCAGGAATTGTGTAATGCACTGTGTGCTGTAATGCTTTGTGCTTTCATGTTGCTTGTACACTACTGCAGCTGCAGATCTCTGCACAAACTGCATGTAGGATGTGAGATTACAACTCTCTCAACTTCTGTTTTATTCCAATTTATTTGATTTAGAATTCAAGATGGATTTATCATTTTTCGCTGGTGGAAGATGTACAACCCTAAGCAGAAGCAGCACGGTAGGTTTCCCAAAAAGGTTTCAAAGTTTAAATTCACAGGTAGCCTACAGAAACACAAATTGCTTCCTCTGCACAATCACAGGTGTGCAATTGCTTTGTTAATATGTACCTGAAGTGCATTGGATCCTCAGAAGGTGTGGATTTGATATTTTTTTCATCTGCACTGGTTGCAGAGCAGATGAAATAAATACAGGATTCATTATCAGGGACATGAACCCTTCTTGACACAAACCATTAATCTTAACAGTAGCCCTCATTAGCTGGAGTCCAAGCATAATTGTCTCTGTATTGAAGTTGATAACTATGATGAATAGAGATGTCTTATGTTCTGGAAGTGAATTTAGTTTCTGAGTTTCAGTGAGTGTTGTGCTTTCAGTATTTTAGCTGAAGTGTTACGGTAAGGGATGTTCTTTGGTATTTGACAAGCCTGTGTCTTGATGACATCTGTGGTTACAGAAGTGGGGAAGTGTGAAAAATTCATTTGTTTTTCTTCCTTATCTCTGGCTGAAGATGGATGATGAACAGAGATGCAAGAGATTAATTGTATCTGCAGAAAACAGTGAGAAAGCATAAGTAGCCTAGGGCTGTGTGCTTAATCGTTTATAGGATTAGAATCTTGTTGAATGGGATTCAGGTCCTGCCCCTCTTGACTTTTGGAGCCGTCACAGCTCTGTTGCTCATTCAGGGAGTTCCAGAAATGTCAGCTATCTACAGTTGAGATACACTAGCTGAGAGGGTCATTGAACTTTGGAGGGCTTTTTTTGTTCCCACCTTGCCTTTGGAAGTGGCTTCTGCTGGTGTGAAGCCTCTTAGACTTGTCAGCAAGCTCGTGGAGCTGTTGCTGTGTCAGTACCAGCTCAGCAGTGGCAGCAGTACTGCATGCAAAATCAGTCAGGTGAATGTGAGACACCACTCTGGGCAGTGACAGGAGTTTGGAAGAGCTGCTCATTTCTATTTACTGAGGCACTGCTCACCCTCTGAGGTGGTAGGGCACAATTCAAATTCTTTATACCATAAAAAAATCATTCAAAAAGTAGAACCTAGTCTTAGAGTTAATTAGATTTTCCAACCACAGGTTATTGTCCAACAGGTTTTCATAGGATTGTCTTCATCTGCTAGTTAAAACATGTTTCTCTAGTGGCTTAGAGAATGAGAAAATGAATTGAATTGAATGCAGTGAAGATGGTTGTCTGTCCTCTGTGGTGGCAGTTTTTGCTTGGTAGTATTGCAAGGCTTTAAGGTTTCCTGCTGGCATTTAAGGCCACATGATTAGTGGACAGATAATCCAAGTAACCACGGAAGTTAGAGGTGTACATGTCTGACAACAAAGTAATGTGACCAAAATGCTCTTTAAGTGTTAAATCGTACTGGGGCTTGAGGTTTTGTGCATACTTGAGAAATGCAAGTGGTTTAGGAGCAAAAGCTGGGGGATCATGTTGTGAATAGGACACACCCCAATGACTTGGCTTAGGTGGCATAGCACATTATCAATTTTCACATTGTGAAACAATCTAGTAGTTACTTATACATAACCTACATAAGTGCTTCTTTGAATCATTCAATATTACAACATTCAGATTTGTTTCTCTTTTTCCTTGCCCTTTGTTTTTTTTTTTCTTTTCTAAAAGTGTTTTAGGCAACTAAATTGATGCGTGGAGGTCAAACCTTATTTTTGTTGTTAGGAAAGAGATGTCTCTTTAAATCCCCTTTAAAGAAATGAATTAGTACATATGATTTCATTTAGTTAATGAAGTCTAATGCTTGCCTCCAGGAACTGAAAAATTACATTTATCTGTGTTCTTGATGATACTGAGATCTCCTGGGTGAGCAATTGTGTATCCCAGTCTTTGTCCGTGTCATTCTTTGCCTGTGTCTTATTGATGCAGCATTGGCAGCAAATGGTGCTTTTATGAAAACAGGAAGGAACTGAAGCTGGCTCATTAACTTTTCTCTGTCTCCTCTTCAAGAAAACTGTGATGTCAATGTGTTCTGGAAACTAACTTTCTAGATGTATATTTTTGTATAATTATATGGAAATTTCTGGTACTTTAGGTGTGATGGGGAAAAAGTGGGTTGCTGTTGTTGGGACAGTGTTGCAGAGATGTGTGATTTTTGGGGGACAGATGAGGTTTTTTTCTCAAATTGGGTGTATTTAATCAAGCAGGTGTCTCTAAACCTTGGCTCTTGGGCATCTGCATTTCTTCTTTTGACCCTGACCACAAGTGTTTGCTCTGAGTTTTTAATTTCTCGTGTCTTTGGGAAATGCTGCCTTCAGTTTGTACCCCTGAGTTAGACTGGGGACTGCTGTAATAACCATTGATTCTTCAGCTGCCTCAAGTCTGTTTGACTTAGAGAGACCAGATGAGGTTTTTAGAGCAGCTCAGGTCTCTTGAGTCAATGTGTAATGGGCACTCTTTCAACTGGGTAATTAGGGGGAAGTGGTGCGAGCTTTTCCCTCGCATTAACTGCATAATTAGGTCACACTTTCTGAGGCAAAACTATGTCAAAGTATGTCACAATCAGCTCTCCATATGATCAGCAGATGTTAAAATAGGTTTTAAGGATCAGGGAGTCAAGCTGATATAACAGTTGAAATTTTAAATTTGTGTAAATGTTGACTGATTGTGCAAAATGAGTGTGATCCTGTTAGTTCTGTGTGTTAATGTTTTCTGTTTCTCTGTAAAAGAAAGCTTTTTCCCACTTCAGGCATGCTGTACCAGAGAGCTTGGCTAGAAAACTGTTTGGGTTTTGAGACTGAATTGATGTCAGTGTTATCTGTGCTAAAAAGCAGGAATTTTCACCAAGGCTTCTGTTCTTTGCACCAAGAGGGATGTTTGTTTGTTTGTTTTCATACACGACACTGAAAAACTTCATTTACCATTTTGTGTGGTTTCTGTCTGGATTTATTTTTGGACTGTGACCTAGGGGTGAAATGCCTTTCAGATTTAATATTCGGTATGCAGCTGTCCTATTTGCCAAGTGTCACTGATTTGCCTAGAATGCTGTAATTATTTTGTGGAGTTTTTTAATGCTTTTTAATATGTACTTCAGCAGCTGTTCAGTACTGCGTGGATTGGTTTTGCAAAATGTGCATATTTGAGAAACTGTAAATATTCCAAGAGAATGTTGAAATGGAATTAGAACCTCTTTTCCTGCTGTTTGGTTAGATCCAAAGGCAGAAACTCGACTGTATATTATGGTGAATGACTTTGAATTTCACGTGTACAACCGCTCTGAGCTTTATGGACAACTTCAAGAACTGTTTGGCTTGGATCCCACAATTATTCCAGCAAAGAAAGATGATGAGAGAGCACAAGTAAATGGGAGGCAGAGAACACACACCAATCTTGAAAGGTAAATAATTATTCATTTTGCTGTTTTGTCGATGCTTTGTTCTGCAAAGTGCTGAACTAATTGGGTAATGTTTTGTTAACGTGTGCTCTGGAGGCCAAACGAGGGAAGCACAGCTGAGAGGAATTGCACTGACAAGCCTGACAGTCTGAATCTTTTCCCTTTCCTCAGACTTCCTACCAATAATAATTAAAAGACACAGCCAAACAAACCGAGCACTCTTGTTTAATGATCAGAGACAGGCTGAAAAATCTATTTGAAATACAGTGTGGAGAGGAAGCATGTGCTGAAGAGGATTATGCTGGCAGAATAATAATGGTTTTGCTCAGTAGAAGTAACAGCCGCTCAAGACATTGAATAGGCAGAATGTGAGGATCTGTATGGTCTTGTGTACAGCTACACAAACTGTCTTCTGTTAATTCCTCCTTTTGGGGTACCCCAGAAAACACGGTGTGGGTATGGAAGGAGTTTTACATGGCTTATGTGCAGTGCAGTCAGATGTTCAATAATCAGCCTCTCTTTGGGCAGAACCACACCAGACTGATTTACTGGCAGGAGCAGAGAAGATCTAATGAGTCTGAGTCCTTCCACTGCTGCTGGCCAGTTACTGAATTACAGAGTGGGCAGCTGCAGGATGCTGTGGCAGTCCTGAGTTTGAGTAAGGGCTGTGCTTCCCAGCCAGTCTCTTTGGGTTTTTATCTCAAGCCTTTATTGACAGGCACAGGGAGGATTTCCATCTTTGAGGAGGACGTGTCTTGGGAAATGAAAAATCCCATGCCTCAATAGGAGTATTTAGAACAGGCCAAGATCCCCTGAGGAAGATTTATTTGACTGTTGCTCTGAGTTAAACAAGGAATGCTTCTTTTCTACCTGTGTCAGCACCAAGGTGTGACATGTGCTTCCTGCTGTCCTCCCAGGCTTGGGAAGCCTGGCGAGTAGTCTGCTAGCAGGTCCCTTGCAGGAAGGGGAAGGAGTGTTCCCCAGGGTCTGTGCCCTGAAGGCCCCTAGAAGAAAAGTTTGGTTGGTTCTTCTGCAGAAAAGACAAAATAATAACCCCTTCTTTTTTTCTTTAGTGTTAAAGTCAAAACAGAATCTCAAGACCCTTCTTCTTCATGGAGATCACTTATTCCTGTAATTAAAGTCAATGTGAGCACGGTGAGTGAAAAGACCCTGATAAGGAAAATATTTATCAGTATTTGCTTCAAAATGACACTTGCCATTCATTTTTCTTACACATTCTATTTGAGGTTTTTGTTTGCCTTCATGCTTTAAAAAAGTTAAAATGACACCATCAGCACACCCCTGACACGGGCACAAATCCTGCTGGTGCTGTTGGAAATACAGTTGTGTTCTGACTTTTGGGAAATACCCGTGTCTTAGACTTGTAATGATTTCCAGAACATCACCAAGTAATTAAATTGTGGGTATTGTACAGTATGGGATGTGCTGGATTTTTGGCAGGTGTTTGGGGTTGTTTTCTTAGGTTTTTTTTCTCTCCTGCATGAATAATGCATGATAAAATTTAATAGCATTTAAAAGTTGATGTTACATCCCAAAACCACACCACCCCTCAAAAAACCCAAATGGATGACAACAAAAACCCTCAGGAAAACTGTTACTGAGATGATAGGAGAAAAAATGGAGAGTTTAGTATATAAGGCAATACTTTCAGATGTGCACAGGTTATGGCCAGGACTTTTGTCCACACTCTTTATTTGCATATGGCTGGTTCAATTGCATTTTTATAGGTAAGTAGATACTTAAATATGAGAGATCAGTGTATAGTGAATAATTGGGTTTGCTTTTCAATTTAGGGTCGCTTGGCATTTGGGAATCATTATCAGCCACAAACACTTTGCATTAACTTTGATGATGCCTTTCTGACATACACCACAAAACCACCTTCAAGCCACCTTGATCAGTTCATGCACATTGTGAAGGGAAAACTGGAAAATGTTCGGGTCATGCTGGTTCCAAGTCCAAGATATGTTGGTCTTCAAAATGATGAGTAAGTTTGGGGTGTTTTTATATCCATTTTATTTTATTATTTAAGAACACAAAGAAGAGAATATTGGTTGTGCTTCCATGTCTTTATTTTACTCAGTGGGTTTAGACAGTTGGCATTTTTACCACTCTGAAAGTTTTAAATTTTGGATCTTTGAAACAATTTCATGTATGGAGAAAAGCACTGGTTTTCTATCTCATTCTAGGTATGCATTTTGTGTGTGTGTTTTGCTCTATGATTAAACATAGAATAGTTTGGGTTGGAAAGGTTCTTGGAAGGCCATCTAGTGCAGCCCCTCTGCAATGTGCAGGGACATCTTCAACCAGATCAGGCTGCTTAGAGCCCCATCCAGCCTGGCCTTGAATGTTTCTAGGGATGTGGCATCCTGTGTCCAAGGTCTGTTTTCCTTCTCTCAGGGACTAGAGCTGTACCTAGGCTTTGCCAGCACTAAATTTCTAGCTGAAATGCAAAGTTTAAGGTGTTGACATCTGTAAAGCTGATTCATGGTTTGGGAAATACCAAAAAAAACCCCCCAAACTGGGCAAAAGCTGTGTAATACTTGGTAGAGGGGAAACCATGTTATCTTTGGAGGACAGATTGCTGATCCTTTTACCTCTGTGTATTTTGCATAAGCAGAGTTAGGCAGCTTGAACAAACTGAAGTAAGTCAAACACAAGCCTGAGTGCTTGCATGAAGTAATAAAATAAACTGTACATCATTTGTACCTTAATTGGCTTTTTATCAGCCAAATGCTCCTGTTTATAATATGCCTTTATGTTTTTCAAAGACCATTCTGGGGCTGTGTACAGAATCTTACTCCTCCAACATGACGACAAAGGAAATTTCTGCAACTAATACAGAAAACAAACAAGATTAAGACAAAATAGGATTAAGAGACTCAAACTATTAGTTTTTCCTCCTGCTTCCTCTAAGTATTTTCTTTTTATGCTCTTACCATCTCTGCAGCTCCTGATGGCTGAAGGATGGCATCTGTGCACAAAATGTGCTCTAATTTACTGGGTAAATTAAAAAAATTGCCCAGTTCACTGGAAATGGAGAATGTTTGACTCTTTAGAGCCTGCCCTCTTTATACTGCTTTGGCTTAAAATTTAAGTTGGGCGTTTTAACTTCCAGAAATTGCTTCAGGCAGTGAATATATAAAAACCAGCCAAATGTCTTGATGAAATTTGTAACAGACTGACTAATCAATACAAAGATCAAAATTTCACCTTGAAAACTGTCATTTTGTATTACAAACACCCATTTCAGCACCTTCATCACTCTCTGCAAAAAAGTCCTCTGAAATCCAAGGAAAGAAAAAAAAGTGGTGCTAGGAAAAGCAGGCCAAAGCAGAAGAAGTTTGGAGGCAATAGGCTCAAGGTGGTAGTTCAGGACTGGTATTAGGGAGTACTTTGAAATGATGGTGATAATCTCATTATCATTCATTGCCATTATCTAGTTCGTGTTAAGGTATTTGATCTTTCACTGCTGTTGTTACTCTCAAAGTAAACTTAGTTTCAAGGTTCCTGCTCTGTTGCTTTTGAAGAGTTTTTGGCAGTGCATGGTCTCTGCTCTGCCATCTTCCATGTCTTCCAAGGTCTCCTGCCTTTGAAAATGAGCTGTGCTAAAATGGGCAATGTGCTTCTAACAGCTCACCCTCTTAGACTGTGTTTCTGTCACAGGAATTGTCTCTTTTTTGTTAAGAAATGCTAGTTTATGAAAGTGGCTGAAAAGCTGCAGTAGTGTCTTTTGCAGTAAAACCAGAATTTTCATATTATAATATTATGAGTTTAGAATCGATTAATATGTAAATTAACGTGAGAAAGGGATTGTAATATACCTATACAATAGTGTTAGGAGAAGTGTTTCATCTCTTAGTTTTATTACTCAGATCCTTTTATATTGAGGGAAGTGTTCTTGAGGCAGAACAGCTTTTTTTTTTCTTTTTTTAATTAACTAATGGTCTAATTACTGAATGTCTTGTCCCTTTGGTGTAGAGGGCTATTTTAGTAAGAAAACAATTAGCAGGTGAAAGAACAATATAGGACAAGGAGAAAGGAACTCTTGACTGAAAGAAACACTGAAAGTAAAACTTGAGTAGTTACTTCTGGTTTAGAATATCTGAGAAATACCTCTGTGGAGAGGAACCTGGTATCTTCATGCTTGAGTTAACTAAACTTTTAAGTTATTTGATGTAATAATTATAATAATAATAGCAACGTTATGATCAAGGGTTTGGTTTTTTTCTCAAATCATTATGCAAATCCATTATGCTTAATATGTTGCATTTAAAATTACTCCAATTCATAAGGCTCAACCTCAGCATCTGGATTTTTACTCTTTATCTTTGCACTCCTCCTTTGCAGACCACCGAGGCTGATGGGTGAAGGTTTTGTTGTGATGCAGTCCAATGATGTCGATATCTATTACTACATGGATGAACCAGGTAAATTCTGTTAAATACAAAGTTAATTTATTTTTTTTTAATGGTGAACCATCTTTATGCTACGAGAGTTGGTGCAATATTTTGGAGCCAATAGAAGTATCACAAATATGCTTTTGCTCTTACTGCCCATAAAGTATTGCCTGAATCTTGAACAAAGATAACACATTTGATAATGGTGTGTACTGATGTAGGGTAGGTGTCATTTTGGTTCATTTTTGATCATATTTCTTGGCCTTCCACTGGAAGTCTGCATTGAATTATGTCTTGATATTTACAAACTGTAGTGCTCTCAAATAAAAGTAACATCAGGATGCTTTACAGCTTTTGTGCTTAAGCAAACATTTCTCATGCTCATTTGAATCAGCTTCCTTTAATAATCTGTTTATTATTTTATGCAATACAGGTCTTGTACCAGAGGAGACAGAGGAAAGTAATGATGGAGAAGCCAGCAACGAAGACAGCAAATTACAGGATCTGCCACCATGCTGGGGTTTGGACATTGTGTGTGGGAAAGGGACAGACTTCAACTATGGGCCTTGGGCTGATAGGCAGAGGTATGACCATGATTTACAGCTTTCATCTTAATATCCAGTATTACTGAGAACTTTCTAAAGTTTCCATTGCTCAGACTTAATTTGTGGGGTTTAGGGTAGACTTAAGTCTGAAAGAAGAGTCCTGCCACAATGGTTTAGGATTAGTAAATTCATTGTTGTTTGTCTTGTTGGCCTTCCAGAGTTAGGATCGCTTTCATTATTAAATTAATAGATTATGTTCCCTTTTTGTAAGCAAAGTATTTTTACCATTTTTCGAGTGTCACATACCTAAAGGTTTAACTTGTTAATTGGTGACCTTTAGATTTATCAAGCTCCTGTTAGCTAATATGGGAATAAACTGCATATTGATGAGGAAATTTTAGGGAAGCACAAATCTGGCTAGGAAAATAATGAGGGAGGAATAATTTATCCCTGCTTAGCATAATCAACTGCTTGATGTTATCTCCAAAGTATTTATTAGCTAGTTATTTTAATACAAAATATTAGGCTAGAGTTCTACTGTTCTTCACTTGGCCCTGAATATTTTGCACATGAGTATTTCTGGTGAGGACAATAGGATTGTTTAGAGAGTAAAGGACTGTTAAGTAAAAGTGACATAATCAGTGCTTTCCCTCTTTTCCCCTATTAATTACAGGCTGGTACTTGGCCTTCACTAATTCTCCTGTGAAACTGTTATGATTTACTGTCTCTTAGGAGTGTGAGGATGGCAGCCCAAAGAGTAGTCATTAGATATGATAGTGAATTTAAGAGAAAATGTCACTTTCTAGAACCCTTTGCTAGAAACATGAGGTCAGTGAATCATTAATCATAATTTTAATAATCTGAAGAAAGCTTGCCCTATAATGGAATGCTTTTTATAATCTTAACTGGCTCAGAAGAAAGCAGTTTAGTGCAGAGTGTGTAGAGTTCCTAGGTACATACTAGGAACACTTTTGCATCTTGCTATGGATAGATCATGGAATTTTGGAAACTTTTAAGCTGCTACAACAGTCAGGTGCTGGGTGCAGGAAGGACTCCCACCCCCTTGATACCTGTGTAAGCTCTGCTGTCTGTGCTTCATCACTCTGCCTTTCCTGTCATGTATTTCATGGCATGTTCAGCTGTAAATCTGTAGAAATGTGGTTTCCATTCTGAGGTCCTAAAGTTTTGTATTTTCTTTATTTCTGCGCGTTACATCAATTATTTGTGCACAAACTGAAGAATGAATAGATGACTTCCTACTAAGCTTTTGTAGCAGATTTTGTAAACTAAGGATTAGCTATAAGAAGAAAAAAATGGTTTGTTTGCCTTCTGAATTAAAATTTTTGGCTTTTGTCCAAAAGCAACTTCTTGCCTTTGACACTTTTGGAGATTTCAATAATGAGTTGGAAGGCTCTCATGATGAAGATTTTAAAGAAACATTCTTCCTTATCACTTCCACTGGTTGTCTAAAGACTCAGCTAAGAGGAAAACAGTTGAATGAACCAAGTAGATGCACAAATATACATAAAAATTTCTTCTGTGAACAAAAAACAATTCTTTTTTTTTTCTTCTTCCTCCCCACTAGGGATTGCTTGTGGAAGTTCTTCTTCCCACCAGACTACCAAGTTATGAAAGTCTCTGAAATTGCTCAGCCTGGGAAACCAAGACAGATCCTTGCCTTTGAACTGAGGATGAATATCATTGCAGATGCCACCATTGATTTGCTTTTTACCAAGAACAGGGTAAATAATGAAACCTTATCAAGAAATTAACTTTGTCTGCTGTGATTGCCCTGTGCTTTTTAGCTATGCATAATTTTAATTGTCTCAGGTGTGCATTACAGAAATATGATTTTAAAAGCTGGATGATTTTTTTTTCTTAGTCTTTTATAATTATGAACAAACCTTTCAAAAAGAAATGTATTCTGAGAGGCAGTATTTTAAATTTTTTTTAAGCTTTAAAGGTATATCATAAGCCAAGCCAGTTCCTCCAGTCCTGGGACTTCATGATCTGGACATGTCCTTTGCAATCTAAAATTCTGATGAAGCTCACCATGTTGGGAAAACAGTATCTTCTGATATTGAATGAAGAGTTGATATGGGGGGAACAAAACTTGTATGTGTAGGAATTTGGATTTTTCTTCTCCTTGGTGCTACTCTTCTGAATGGGATACAGCATCACTTCATTGTACACCTGTTTTGTTCTTTTTTGGGGACTGGAAAGGTTAGAAATGCAGTGTTAGAAATGTGTATTAATCTACCCTCTCAGGCCTTGGATCAGAGTATCTTATGCTGTTTCTCTAACTGGACTTCAGTCAGCGTTTGTTAAGCCCAAAAACGGTGTTATTTGGTATCAATGCATATTGATAGTTCATTAATGATTTTTCTGAAGGCAAGAAAGACTTTAATCATCAGGTGCTTTAGTGCAGGTGTGGGTAATGACAGCCAGAGGCATAAATAAACCTAGAAATCATGTTTGGGTTGTTCTCCTTGCTTGCAATGCAGGAAACGAATGCTGTACATGTAAACGTTGGTGCAGGATCCTATTTGGAAATAAATATTCCCATGACAGTGGGGGAAAATGGTGAGTTAAGGCTGAGCCTAATTTGTTTCCCTGATATTTTTCCTGAACAGTTATCTTCATTCCTGTGTGTGTGAACATCTTTTAGTGTTTTTCCTTTGTAATCTTGAGATGTATTTTCCTATGTAAAGGAACAAAAATACTTCCTTGTGCGGTTCACTGCAAGATATTAGGGCAAATATCCATCAGCATACTTCTCGGTAGTGGACTGCTGAAATCACTGGTGAAAATTGTTTAAATACTGGTGTAACTCTTGTGTGTGAATGTTCATTTGATAACTTGTGTTTGCCAGGCTATTCACCTACGATTAAAGGGCAGCTCCTCCACGTGGATGCCACCAGCAGTATGCAGTACAGGACTCTCTTGGAAGCAGAAATGCTGGCTGTAAGTGTGCATTCATAAGCACAAAGCTTCAGTCTCTGGAGGATTTTTAATAAAGAACATATTTATTTTTCCATGGAGCAGTCTTTAGTTTCTTAATGCAGGAAAATGCCTTTTTAATGTGTTTTGCAAGACCTTAATATATAAGGAATTTATATATACACACACAATTGTGCATGTGTGTAACCTTTAGTGACTTAAAAAGCACTGACTTGGTGTATAAATTATGTATTTACAAATGTTGCCTCATTTACTCTGTAGCCATGTGTTCATACAAGCTTTGCCTTAATAAATGATTACACTCACTAGCTCTGCTAAAGGATGTGTGTGCACAAGTACTTAAAAGCACTCAAGTGTGCTTGAACTACTTGAGACAGATTTTATACTGCGTTATTCTTTTGTTTGCCTAATATTTTACTTCTGCACTACTGTAATTCTGTAGATTACCCTTCTTACTGGCTTTTAAATGACCTAATTAGAGTGGTGTTTTAAATGTTTGAATTTGAGCAATATACCAATGGCTGAAAGATACTTTGTTCTGGGGGATTTTGTTTTTCTGTATTGTGAAAAGGGATGCTTTTGATGAAAACTTTGCTTTTTAAATTGCTTGGTACATCTACAGCAGCAGATGTATCAGAAACTCGTAGTATACCTTTCCAAATAAATGAATACACTAAATAAATGAACACTTGACCTTCAAACACAGAAGGAGAGAGAGAGATTAAATTATTAAGGAACTGGAAGGACCTTCTGTTCATCCCAGCAGGAAAACAGTTTTAATTATTCAGCAGGGTACATATGTGAAAACTGCTGAGAGACAGGGTCAGGCATTGTCATCTTTTCAGGTAATCCTGATGCTTTAATTTCTTGTCCACAGTTCCACATCAATGCCAGCTATCCCCGGATATGGAACATGCCCCAGACATGGCAGTGCGAGCTGGAGGTTTATAAAGCAACCTATCATTTCATCTTTGCCCAGAAAAGCTTCTTTACAGGTAACCTCTTTACTAAATAAGTTACATGTCAAATTAAATATTCTTTCTTTGGGATTTCTTTTCAAATTTTGCCAACTTGTGCAAGGTCAGGTTCTCTGATTTCACTTATTTAGGGCAACAAATTGTTTCTGAGGACAAAGTTCCTGATACCTACAAAATGTCCAAGTACATGATATTCTTACATTCGAGTAGAGATACAAATAATTTAATTTTCTAATATCTAAATAAATTTGATTTGCAATTAAGTGATCTTACATTTATTTCTTGTTAAATCTCATATCACAGCTACTGATTTGTTTAATATTTGTCACCCACTATGTTGATTTCTCTTGATATCTCTCTTTGCTTGGCTCATTTTCAACTGCTTGGGCTTTGGATTGTGTCCGTGTGGCTGACAGATGATGAGGAAAAGTAATTTGCTCCTCAGGATTCTGGCTGAGAGGAAGAAGGCAATACAAGGTGGTACAGCACCACCCAACTGTTGCTGGAAGTCCCAGCTGCAGTAATGGAGAGAATACAGCCCCATCACTGCGGTGCTGCCTGGGCTAATTAGCCCTGCTGGGAGGAAGCTTTAATTAGTGCAGGCGTAGTGCCATGCTAATAAAGTTATACACTGAGTGAGGCCAGAGCCATTGTCTGGGTAGTGCCACAGTGCCCAGTGCTGTGCTCAGAGCAAACATGAACTTCTCCTGATGCCATGAGGATTTTTTGCC
>VZTH01015849.1:0-48501 GCA_013397815.1 Aleadryas rufinucha | reverse complement strand
GTTTTTTTTTTTTTTTTTTTTTTTTTTTTTTTTTTTTTTTTTTTTTTTTTAGTAACCTTATCAAAAGGAACAGTTAATAAGTGTGGAATTCTTACTACCCCTCTGAAGCCCAGACAAGTATATGGCATATGCTAGGTTGTGCCATAATGCTTGCTATTTTCCCCTTACATTTCAAGACATTGCTTCTTTAAATACGTAAAAAATGACAGCAAGTATGTTGGACAACAGTTTTCTCATTATATTCTGTGAGTACATTCATTATGTATTATTAGTCCTTAATTGTAAAGATGAAATAACATAACCATTTATCTTGGCAAGTCCATTATTTATAATCTGTGCATTAGAAAACTGCATGGATCTACATGGATGTTTTCTTCTATATGTACTATTCAGATTTTTGACATAGGGGATGAGAAGAAACATTTTAGGCTAAATCTATGCCTAACCTAATCCACCTTTTGTAGGCAAACTGTATCTCAACATGGTAAAAAAAGTCCTCTCTCCCTCACCCTCTATCCCCACCCCCCAAAATTCAGTTCTTCATTTGTTTTGTTCACCATGCTGCATTAACACAGTTTTCCCTTGTGTGCATCTGCCAGTGTACAATTTAGCCACGGGCATCTGTAGACCTTGTGGTGATCAGTATTGCAGGCAAAAGCCATATGTGTTTAAATAAAAAAAAATCTCTTTATTTCATTTGCTGTTTTAACTGGATGGATAACTTCTGTGCCTCAAGACAGAGGAAGAGAAAATACAGAAATAATTAATTGCCTCTATTCTTGAGGCAGTTTCATTTTCCCTCTCCAATATGGAATGCTTGTCAGCTTCCCTGATAAATGACTGCATGTATTTGCATAGATTTTACATTAACACAAAAATTAGTTTTATTTGTGAAAAACTATTTTACATAATAATGCAAAATCTAGCATTATGGATTGTGTTTCCAAACTTGAGAGACTGTGGAGAAATGAGTGGGTTTTTTTGCTTGCTTTTCTAAATTCTGTTTGGTTTGTTTTGGTTGGTTGTTTTGCTGGGTTTTTTTGTTTGTTTGTTTCATGTCAAGGTATATTAATTTTTAGTTTTGTATTTTGTTTTTGTAAAAACAACCAAGTCAGGGTCTCTTAATGTTTATAAACCATGTATTCAGTCTTTCATAGATTGAATTATTGATGGTGGTATGAAAACAACTTTTTTCATAGATTTCTACACATTCCATTTATTAAATACATACTTAAATATGAATACATTTGCAAAATTCCATGTAACTGTTTTGAAAAAAAAAATTGCATCAAATTTAGCTATTAAATACACTATGACAATATACTTTAAGTTTCTAAAGCTGCTATTAAAATAGTGCTCCATCAGGTATTCTTTCAGAGCATTAATGTAGTGCATTAGATTGTACGCCAGTGTAGGACTATTTTTTCCCTTTATCTAATAACCTGTCTGTTTTAAGCAATTAGCCATTCCTTGCTTGGAGTGACAGTACTATACCTCTAGTTAAAAACTGTGTTTTATTCACAATTTGTCTTGTCCATAAATAAAATCTATAAATTCATCAATCTGAAATATCTCTGAAGGAAAATATACTGCTCGATTTTTAAGCCAATTGTAGTTATTTTCAAGTGACATGAATTGGTTATGTGCTCACAGAATAAACTTGATGTCTTGTTGTCTAAAGGCAACTGCTAATTGTATATCAGCCAGTTCTCCATGCTGAAAAAAATACAGATGCATTCGCTGCTATTTCATGGTCTGTAACAAGAAGAAAATATTGCTCCTTATGAAACATGCTATACTTGATGGCAACTTAAGGCAAAAGAGTGCCTTTGCACTTCTTAAATCTGGGACACCCTAGGTGCCAGCTGTCACTGCTCAGCTAATGATGACAAATGCCCCTCTCTATGCAGATTGCAGAGCTTGCAGGCTGGTATGAAAGGCAGTCAGATTACCTTTCTTCAGATAGTAACTTAACCTTTTAAACTCAAGTGTCAGAATGAAATTATTAGCTGGGATAGTTTCAATGTCTGTTTCTTTAAAAAGAAAAAAAAAAAGTAAAGAAAAGAAAAGAAAAGAAAAGAAGGCAGTGACTTCAAATAATACCATAGCACTCGCATTCACAAATCGTTTTTGCTTCTCTGATCTTTTAAAAATAGGAAATTGCTGCCACTGTGCCTGTGAGCACTCTATGGAGTTTGCAGGCATTGAATGCATGAATGCTGAAGCTGACCTCTTGGTTGCACTACACAGAAATGGGGCCAAGTGGGGCAAATTCTGTCCTTGCTTACATCCACACAGTGTTACTGATGCACAGATCTGACAGATCACAGGTTAATGGATGCTATTTGTAATAGACCTTAATTGATCTTAGGTATTATGGATATATTCAGCTCTCTCAGTGGCAGTTCATGTTACCACTCTAACTCTATGAACTTCTGCTAGATTCCACTCTGTCAAAATAACTGGGTATCTATTTTGTGGGTAAGAGTGGTTTCACAGAACTCAGTGGCACATGGTTAATATTGCTAATTTAAATATATTCCACAGTCAGAGGTTTGGAGTTACTTCCTGGGTTTTCATGCAAGTACCTAACAGATGTGGAGCTATTACATAGTTCTTTAACAGCACATCAGAAACATAACACAGTACAAGCACTGAATATGCCACCTGAAGGTGTAGGATACTTCTTGAGTGCGTGCACATTCATCTGTCTGTATTTTTCTGTGAGTCTATTTCCATGTGTTTATACACTTGAATATGGAAGTAAATAGACATAGGGGCATTCATGTCAGTATGTGTACACATGCACTATCCTACACATGTAACATCCCAAACAATATATATTTCCATGTTTATATTAAAGTACTGACATATATGAGCATGTTTAACTAGAACATTGTATTTGCCATTAAATCAGTCTGTACAGTGAATTGCATATGAATATCAGTTTCCCTTTGATCTAGAACTTATTTTTATTACAGTAAACAAGTACTTACACCAATATTTTTCAAGAACACATCTCCATAGTGGTGGGCAATTGTAGAAAACTACAGAAAAGATGGGGAAAGACTTTTAATGAGATGACCAGGAGCACTGTGCTATATGGATGGAAAGAAGTAAATAGCGAGAATAGGAGGGAAAAAAGTGCATTTAGTATGAGCTTGGAATGTCCCAGATAAAAAATAGTTATGACTTGCTGAAAGTATGGGAGAAAGAAAAAAAATATACAAGTTTACAGAGAAAGTTGAGATCAATGTTGCAATAATTGCAATGTGGTTGATTCTGTAGTAGTCATTAAAGGAAAGGTAATCTGATCCATGAACATAATAAATATTATTTTCTCCAGAAAATAATAGATCTGATTGCTGATACAGGTGTTCTCAAAGAGCTTCAGTCAGTACTTACCTCTTTTGGTAATACCGCGTGTGAAAGGGAGATGGTGGTTGATATTACATTGGAAATGTTTCGTGTTGAAGTTTGGGGACGAGTGTTTTTGCCTGTGCATAAGTATGTTAAATTTAATATCTTGTTTTGTTTTGTTGCACTGTGGTTTTTTTCTGTAAGTCATTATGTTCGAAGTATCTAAAACTTCACATTTTATTATTTTGAGCAAGTGTAGCACAATTTGGGAAATAAAAATAAGACAAAGATCTAGTGTTTCATACTCAGGTTTCTCAGCTTGTTGGTTGAATAGGCATCAAATGAAGTCCAATGTCTACACAAAAGAAATGTTCCTTGTTTGGATTTGCCCCATCTGTGTCATCTGGTGGCTTATGCAGTAGGAGGTGTTTTCACATGAATCCAAATGCACAAGCCAGTTGTTTTATGGACTCTTTCTGTGCTTGGAGGAGTTTATAAGTTGCCCACTCTATTGTGTGTCACTCCCAGATGACACGTGTGCATTCTGCTGAGCGTATTTTGGGGGTAATTATAACTAATGAAGCCTGGTACACAGCTTGTTCACAGAGTGATTTATTCTGCTCCCGTCTGATTCCTGAGAGTTCTGTAAAATGGTTATATTGTGCCCTCCACTTTGGACATGTATGGGAGCATGTGGTATTGAGTCCATCAGAGAAAATTTGCTATTCAGTGTACCACAGACTAATTACAAAGATATTGGCTGGGTACATCTGTTTAAAAATATAGAGTCAGATTGAAATTATAAATGGGATCTGTAACTTTAGGGATATTGACTTTTGTATGGCTCTTGTTCAGTAATTTACTCTTTCCAGACTTGCAGTAACCCACTTAGATGTACTGCTGTTAAATGGCTCAGAGTTTCTGTGAACCCCATAAGTTAAGGTTAGGTTTCCTTCATACCTTTTAGCAAAGCAGATTTTATTATGCAGTTTGAGTTTTGATAGGTGGTGATATTTTGTGGAAAGCTGGATTTAAAAGTTGGGAAGAAAATACCTTGTAGCTTTGCAAGTTTCATAAAGCAACAACAACAAAAATTCATTACTGAAGCATAGGCGTCAACCTTTATTTAACCTTAGATCTATCATTCTCACCCTAATTTATCTTGACTTACCAGTCTCTCAGGCAAGTAAATCCACTGGTATTAGTGGGACTCACCTACTATACAAGAAGTACTCATATTTATTTTTGCCAGGATGACTCTAAAAATCTTTTTTCCGAGATGCTAACGTATCTCTGAAATCACAGAGTAATGATGTGCACAGAAGCTTCAGGGTTTGTCACTTCATCTACCAGATTCACAGCTATCCCAGGAGGCTGGATGTTTTTACAGGTATCTTGGCATCAGTGTTCAGTAATAATAGTCTTCAATTATGTCTGTCTTCGGTTATATCAGTTTCTTACATCTTCACCCCTAACTTTGTATCCAGATTTGAAAGACTTTTGCATTTTATTTTTTTCAGTACTTCAACAAAATTTTCTTTCTTTCAAAAAAAAAAAAAAAAAAAGGGATACATTAAAAGTTGCAATACTGCTTGTAGGAATGAGAGAAGGGATAAATACTTATTTTGGTACACATTTAATAAAAAGCGTTTTATAAGGTTGGAAAACAAGTGACTAGAAAATACGGTTCACATCCTTCCTACTGGCTGCATGAGTAGAAAAATAGTGTTACTGAGAATGAATTATTGTTTTAATCTGTTTTTGTGAAAACAACCTGAGATGTCTCAAGACGACATAAGCAGCATTGGGAGTGAGAAGATATCTCTAGTTCTGAGGACTGAATAGTGTAAGATAACATTCCTTAGTTATGGTGTTCGGAAAGAGGATGTGGTCACTGGCAGACCTGAAGTTTACCTGTGCCCTAACTATAAATGTCCCATTAGTGACATTTATAGTATTGATAGCATTTTTCAAAATCAGTAGGATTTTGAATCGCTGGGAAAGGAAACAAAATATAATTTTCACCTAATTTTAATCTTGATAACCATGAAGATAAAAGTGTCAGAAGGTCTGATAATGATTTCATTTTTTCCTAAATTTTTGTGGGTTGCAATGTTATGTACCCAAGGTAATAACTATCAGAAGGTAAAAGTGCTGTTTGTATATGATGAGTTTGACTATACCTGTATATAATACGTGTATTGAGTTTGAAAACTGGCTGGTTTGCTGAGAACAATTGTGTCATAAAGTAGCAGTTACACTCTACTTGTTTTAAATAAACAGAATTTGATTTTGGTCTTAATGCTTTGTTCTGAACTTCCTCCATATACAAAAGTTCGGAGGACAATTTTTACACGATGATTTATACTGATATAAAATATGACCTAGTTTTGGCTTCACTGATGATACAGTTGTGATAGGTTTTGACTTTTGGGATGAAGTACATAGTATCTGATTACCATGCCAGACATTACAAGAGGCCTGCTAAATTGTCAGCACATACTTATAATTGAAATACTTAGATAGGATACATATCACAGATGAAAACAAGGATTTTTCATGTTTTTTTCATGTTTTGTAAGGTTTTTTAGGGTTTTTTTGTATGCTTTGTTAAAGGACTGTGACAAAGTACAATGACTGATATATTAGAAAAACAATGCCTAAAGACTAGTTAACTGGAATTATGGGTTTGTGCTATTCAAATATTGCAGTTGGCAGGTGTAGTGTTGGCCACTAAGTAATCTACTCATATTTAGTCAGAATACATCTGTTCTATATAATTTTAAACATTTAATAAAATATTTAAGACCAGTGGTCCAAATCAAGCACTAGCTAAAGCGATGACACTAATTACATCAGATGTAGTTGGGTCAGTGAAGCTTACATGTCAGTCATTCTTTCGCGCTGACCAAACTTTTGATGCAGGAATTCATGTCTTAGTTGGCCTCTGGAAGAGTTTGTTTCACAGAAGAGTTTGGCCTTCCAAAAGCTGGAAATTGCAGCTGTACTATGTTTCACTTCCTGTACTATTTTGCTGTCTTCTGTAAGCTGCATTCATTTTATTTCCATTTTTCTGCTACTTTACATGAATTTTGTGACAGGAATGACTGTTTAAGTCACTGTGATTCTAGAAACTTCTTTATGCTAGTGAATATGATATGATTATCAGGTAAAGTAGTACTCATTAGTACCTGCAATGATAACTAGCAAAAATTGGAAACAAGAAGCTGAGGTGCTTTTTGGGCTTTAAATTCTTACCTTGTTAATCTCGCAGGTGTTAGCACCAGCCTTCTGTTTTTCCTGGTAAGCCATTACCTTCCACTTTCCCTGGTAGTCTCCCAGATTTGTGGGGCCTGGCTGTCTAGTTGGACTGTTTTCTAGAAATTCTGAAAAAGTGCAGAGAAAAGAATGTTTGCCGTATTCCATATGTGCTGATCAGTCACACGGTGGGCATACTGGACTCCTTGTTAAGCAAATGCTGGCCTGTTTGAGTTTACTAAATGCATAAGGAATTTGAACTCCAACCTCACACTGACCCTGTGGTACAGTATGTGCTGTGCAGCCAAAATTATAGTGATTCCATTGAACCCTCAATTTTTATACCACTTTAGTGAAGTTTGTGCAACTCTTTGGAATTGAAGAAATAAATCACAAACAAGAAGACAAGCAAAAAATATGCTATGCTTTGGTCAGAAAAAAAGTGACTGAATGAGCTGAAGATCAGGGCAAAGAGATCAAAGAGAATGAATTTGAAATGGAAGACATTAAAACTTTTCAGGCAAAATTAATTTAAACATGTCTAGTAAAATTTGTTTCATTAAAGGATCTGGACTAAAAAAACAATTTAAAATTCCAAAGGGGGAATCAGGACAGAGGACATATTAGGAAGGAAAAAGTTGTTCTTTGCTTAAAGAAGTTTGAAATAAAGTAGAAACTGTAGAGCTTTCTTCACTTAAAGATAAATACATAGTAAGCAGAAATCCCGACTTTAAAGAGTATCTACCAGTATACCTACACCATTGGCCCATGTGATAACTCTGATGTGAATATGCTGTAAAATGTCAACATTCTCCAGAATTACTCTTGGCTGGGCTTGATCTGAGCCAGCTTCAATGTAGATCCTGCTTTTGTGGGCAGAAGTCATTGCTTTGTGAAAGCAAATAAGGTAGTTTTCCAAGAGCTGCTCTCCAGAGCCCCTGACAGTGACAGCAGTCTCTTCATCATCCATCACTGACCTAAAGGTTAACCTGCCCAGAGGCTTGTGAAGTCTATACTGTAAAGGAAAGCTTTTTTAGTGTGGTAAACAATATATCTGAGAAGAGGGGGACAACAGAGAATCCAGAAGTTTTGAGGGAGCACATGTAATGAAGTTCATGGCAAAACTTTAGAAGTGTAGATAATAATATTGATGCCTTGGCTGGTATTCCTTTACCTTCTAAAGCAAGTCCTAATGAGAAGGACTGGACAAGACCTTTGCATATGCACAAACTGCTGAACTTGCTTCTTTTGCATGGTTCTTAAATACAAATCACAAATAACAGTACAGGAGGGAATATTTCACTCTTCCTGTTCCCAGGTGGTTGAGTTGAGGACCAAAAGGTAGGCAAGCTTCAAAGTAAGCTAATTGAATCAAACACGAATGGTGTCAAAATTTCCCAGAAATGAACATTTCAGTGCATGGAACCAATACGTTCAGCTGCAAAATTTACATGTGTATAAGAACATAGGCTAAATCTCCAGCTGAAGGAAACTCAACAAAAAATCTTGGCAATCAAGGGCAGGAAGATGATGATACTGGTGTAACATGACAATATGTTATTTTTTTAGACATGGCTGCAGTAGTGCATCATGTCACCTTGTTGCAATATCAAGCCTGTAATGGTACTTTTTCACTCCTTTTGATGCACACAGTGCTACTGTGGGTCTTCAGCTTTGAGTGGTGGAGCACTAATGTATCTGAGTCTTCCTTTTGTCCTTTTCTGGACTCATTTGTAAAAATTGCCATTCCAGCCAAATACTACTGTTCTAGTGTGGTGTTTCATTGATACTACACTACATTGATATATCAGAAAGTTTGCTCCTATTTTTTCAAGTGTTCGGTGAAAGATTGATTCATCTTTTTAGTCCTACAGACTGCAAAACTGTTCCGTGCTCTTCATAAATGCTAGGCTGATAGTCTACCTCGAATACGTCAATGCAGAAGCACAGAATCAATTATTTATACTTCCTGTTTAAAGGAAGTGTTCTTAAGGATGAATTTTTTCCCTTCAACAGCAAGAGGTATAAGCTTTGAGTAGAAGGTCTAAATATCTAATCATAATAATCAGACATAAGTTTCCACAAAGACTGAAGTATAAAATTTCTGTATGAAATACAACTGAAATTTAAAAGGGGTGAAATTGTGGCATAAAAGCTGACTGATTTAATGATTTTTATGTGACCTTTAGCGAAATAATACTTAGCATCTACGAAGTGGTCAGTTCTGCACAAGTACAATTTGTTATGTTTCAGGTTTTCTGTTTAGCTGACTCATAATAAAAATATTCAAACTGGTGGGGGGGTGGTTTTTTTTACTATATGAATGAAGTACATAAAGTGCAGTGGCTGTAATTCCAGTTATTAAACCTGTTCCTTTATTAATGGTAATCATTAGGTGGTTGTTAATCTGGCTAAAAGGACACACACACAAAAATGGTTTTGTGATAAGAAAGCAGCTTTGTCTCAAATAAGGGACACTGGATGTAGTGCTCTGCACAGTACATCTCACAGAAGCTCTTAGGATCTGTTTACCTGGTTGAAATTCAAATTGTTTTATTATGGTGTCAATTCTTTGGTTTTGGCAGCACTTCTAAAGTGTCTATACACAAAAGGACTACCACAGTGAATGAATGCTAGTGTTGACACCACCTAACAAGCAGGGATTATGTGTTTACAGAAGAAGTAATATGATAGGTCAAGTATAAGAGGCACTTCTCAAGAGCACTTCACCACATAATGAGTGACTGACTAGAAAGTGCGGAGCTGCCACTCTTTGGCTTCGTTTCGGTGTTGATGCCTGCCTCTCTCCTCCAAAGCCCTCTTGATCATGTTCAGCTGCTCTGTTCTCATGTGGTGAATAATAGTAGAGTAAAGCTGCTTTTCTGTCTCATTTTTCTTGCTAATTTACACATTCAAGCCATTTTTTGTTTGCTATCCTTATTTGCTATTCCCTTTTGTCAAGGCACTGTTCTCTTTTTTGCCTCAGGCCTAGGAACTAATTTGAGCTTCTATAATTACTTCATGTTTTACACCTGTCTGCATATCATGCACCCCTTGTCTCCATGCTTAAGCTGTATATTTCCTTGGAAGGAGGAAAAAAAAAGAAAGAAAGGCTAGTTTTCATACACAAGGAATCCCCAAGTTTCTGCTCTCAGTCTTCCTACAGGAGAAACACAATTAAACTGTTGAGATGTTCTCAGCAATGCAGCTGACCTTTTGGGTTCATGAAGGACAAATGAATGCTGTCTGTTCAGACAGTTTGTGTTAAGACATTGTTGAGCAAAGAGCCCTGAGCTTTGTTCCTCTTGAATGAAGCAATGGTTGTAGTCATTTTAAAATCATTAAGAGCCTGAATGCACGGTATCATTCTACAGTGTTTGCTCTACAGCTGCTCTTCTGCTTTAATAGCAGCTTATTAAATTTGGGTCAAGCACACTCTGAAGAGTATCACAATGAAGAAACTGTTCAAAAAGTTACCTGTTTAAAAAAAAGGCAATTGATTAGATTTTTAACTTAAGTGACAGCTGCAATTCATTGCCTGTTCTTTGTGGTGTCCTGCAGCCAGAGTGGAAGCCTTTTGTAATTTGGTCTTCATTTTGTAAAAGCTTTCTTGAATAATCCAGGGTTGCTTTCCACTCGGAGACCGCCTCAATCCAATTAGGAGTTTAACAAGGGTCAAATTAAGGAGACTTTACACTTCATGTTTGCATCATTAGCCATAAGACTGTTTTGTGTGTGCACGACTGTGTGTCGAGGGAGGAGGGGAGGCTGCAAGATGGGGCAGACACAAAGCTGTCATCCACCATGTGGTGCATCCCGCCGCTGAATGAAGGCACAGCAGGCTAGGAACAACATTTCCAGTTGTCTTTTGGGGCTGTCGTCATGTGGATTTCAGCTGGTACATAGCTGTTTGGGGTTACAGGTGCTGGCTAGAGCCGAGGAAGAAGAGCGTGTTCTGCATCTAGTCTTTTCTCTCCTGGTAGTCTATTGTTACCGGACAAATGACTGGGAAGAGATGAAGTTAGAAATCTCTTGAGCATTCATTATTTTTGATGAGATGACAACTACCCCAGCTCCTTGTTCTCACTACTCATGCTGTTTCCTGTTATTTTTTGAAAATTTTTTTTTTTTGCGTGTTAAGTGTATGATACAGTGGGAACTTTTTTTTTATATCAGTAGTTAGCAGGCTTTCGATAATCAGATGTGTGTATAGAGGACTACAAACATTCTATTGCGTTTTCTACAATAACAAGTAATCTAAAAATGGCGTTATTTTACTTATGCAATTTTTAACTAGGATTACGTTTTCCTAATGAATTATTTATAAAAATTGTCAAAAATTAAAGAGAAAGCCATAAGACACTCTTTTCTATACAAGATTGTTCTTAATGACAAGAAAAATTCTCCTGCTAATCAGTGTTTAGACGTGTGGGATATTGCTAGAGAACTGTTGCAGCGTCTCTTTAGCAAATGCTTTGTGCTGCTACATACAAAGTAACGATTTATCTAAAAATAACACTTTCATTGTTCCTCCCCCCCTAAACCCATTAATAGGTACTTTAGTATCATGCGAGTTTTCATAGTTTAATCCCTTTTCAAAAGCTTTTCAGAATAAAAGCTCTAAATGGTCCTCAGTATTAATTTGATGTGACTTCTGTACAATATGGTTTGAAACTCTCAGAAGCACATTTTTACAGCTTACCCCTTTTCACTAGATCAGTGTGTGGAAAGTACAGCTAAATGTTTCATGGAGCCCGTGCTGTAAGCCTTTTTTGTTGTCTTGCAGATGCTATAGCCTTCTAGTGATTTTTATTTAGTACCATCGTTATTAGATAATACTTAAGCCAGATCAGAAACTCTACATAGGTTATTGCTCATTGAATTTAAATTTTAGGAAATGCCCCTTAAAAGATAATTAAAAAAAAAAATTGACCTGTCTCTTGAATCTCATTTGTTGAGAATTTACCTTCAACAGTAACTGTGCATAATAATTGGTGATTGCATTTAATGTAGTCTGCTTTTGTAGTCTGTCAGATCTTTGCTTACATTTAGACAGGAATAGCTGGCTATAGGGTTTTGGACACTCATAAATAATTACATTTTTAAAATGCTCAGCTCCCAGTGAAATATTAATATGATGTGTCTGATGAAAGTAACAATAATTTAAAGAAAGAAATAATTTAAAACTTGTTCTGTCAACCTCTTTATCAAAATGGGAGTGTATTTTTTGTTTGGATTGCAATGTGCACAGTGACTGATGAAATAAAAATCTTGACTGTCCAATTTTTTTTATAGTGTGTGCCTCCTGTGGTGATTTTGTTTCCTCAAAACCACTACCTAATTTTGGAATAAGAGGGTTCACGTAATAACAAATAGTGTGTGGGCATGTATTTTGTTTGGTTTTGTTTTTTTCCTTTGTTACCCCAACTTTTAAGGCTTTTGCATAAATTAGTATCGTTAGTTAAGTCAATGTGAATTGTATGATAAAAGCTTGTTTGGAGATATTTGGGCTGTTCTGAGCTCTAGATATCCAAGAGGATCAGGATAATATGAGATTCTAAATGCCACAAATTTTGGCTCTTTATTACTCAGGTTTTTTAGTTCAAGGAGAACCCAGTCACTTGAATATAGAAATATTTATTCCAAGTACTATATGCCATGCCTGAGTAAAATAGGGTGTCAAAAGATATTTTAATATTAAAGAAAGCTTCCATCACTGATTTGTAATATGTTCGGTCACTGATTTGTAATGTGTTGTTTATCTGACTGACCGTTATGTCTATCTGTTCAGCACATACCAGTTTATTGTTTTCTTAACCTGGTTATCTTCAGAATTTATAATTTCAGCATCCTGACCGAAAAGATGCCCTTTACAAAATTTTAACGAACTCAAATGAGGAATCGTAGTGGTTATGAAATAATTACATTAATATGAAATCTATTTTATAGTCTGATATTTTGTGCTTGACAGGCTGAACAGTGCTTTATTCATTCTTCAAAATGAAACTACTGAACACCTTCATCTCTGCTGAGTAAAAGTCCTCTTTGGCTTCCCGGCAGATCCTTTTATTGCAGTTTTTCTTATATGCTTTGGAGCATAAATGGTCTGCAGGGAAAAGGAAAAGATTTCAAAGCTGCAATGACAGAATTCACAGGTTGAAGGAAAAGTGGGTTTGTGATTGGTGAACATTAGTCATTGGTTCCTACTTATCTTCCAGAAAACACAATGATAGAAAAAAAAAATTAATTTCATTACTTCAGTAGTGTGTTTTACAAATGTACTTATGTGCATTTGTGTGTAAAGAAGGTACAACCTTTGAGCTCTTGGGAAGTTAGCAGAGAAGGCCTTAATATCACAAACCTTCTACCCTCTCTACCAGGATTTATATAGCTGTAAGAGAAAAGACAACAGCATGATTTATGCATCCATGTAAGTTTCTAGGAGATCACCCAGTCACCATTTCATGCCAGTGTCACAGAGATCTGAAGGTGTGAATGGTAATCAGGCTGTTCAAGCAAAGCCTAAAAATTTCTGTCAGCTACAAAGGTTGGATTTTAGATAAACAGGTTTAGAACTTACATAAAGTCAAGAATTAAGTATTTCTTCCTTTACAGCAAGTCTGTATTCCATAAATTCTAAAAAGCAACAAAGCTTTAAGGGCTGCTAATCTAAACTTTGAGATTTCCTGTAATGGTGTGTACATTTTAACTGCTATTTAGTGTTTTACAAATGTTTTCCTCATTTTAAAAATTATATTTTTGACTCCATTGGTGCAAAACATAATGTCTATCATATATGTCTATCTATATTGAAATATGAAGTTATTTTTCTTGTAACAAACTCACCGAATACCTTGTTTGTTTTGTTTTTCCTTCCTACTTCTAATGTACAAAGCCAGTTACTAAACCTAGTTTTACTGTAAAAGTATCTGCATTATAAAACTGGTTACATAGTTATCCAGAGGAGTGTCAGAAGCCAGCTTTATTCCTTTTAGAATGGCTATCTACACTTTTTGTGTATAATGAATTTAGTTCTATTGAAAGATGCTGGATTGACAGCCCTGAAGACCGAAGTCCTTTATTTATGCATGAGCAGCAACAGTTCTGCCTTTCCCACACTACCGTCCTGATATGCTTCACCCATGACCTGAAGGATACTCCTTAAGGGTGACAGCTTAGTAGCCTTCATACCCATTCACTCTCCAGTCGTCTGCTGAGAGTGCCAACAAGAATGCCATGGTGTGGTGCCTTTTTGCTGTGGGCATTTGATAATTGCCTTTCAGGTTGCAGTGGACGTTTCATTTTCCATAGATTATTGAAGAGCAGTCTGAGGGTGGTAACTTTCAGGCTCTTTGGGGTGATGGCAAATAAAGGCAAGACCAGGATTTGGTTCAACTATTGTATGTAGTCCAGTAAATTAGAGTTAGAGTCTCTAGTCCATTACCAATTTCCTGATTGAGCTAGTCCTCTAGGACTTTTACAGCACTACTAATGTTTTTCAGACCCTCTCTTTACTCACTGAAAAGAAAGAAGGCTTTCTGCAAGCACAGGTCACAAATAGCCCAATTTTCCTCTGGCTTACAAATGCAAAGCATAACTAATTTGATAGTGGACTGTAAGAAGTTTAATTTGACTCAAAGGCCTTATGGTTCAGATGAGTATATTTCTGATCTCATTTATGGTAAACTAATTTTAAATTCCATTTCAGTTACACTAGATACACATGTGGGCCTAAGCTTAGGATTTGGTTGCCTGTGTATCTTATGTCCTGGATGTATGTCATTAGTCCTTTCTGAGACACAAGATAAAAATGTATATGCAGAATTATTATGATAAGATGGTCTAGTGCTAACAGAAGCTCTTAACTTTTTTCCCTGTAATAAACATATTTCTGATGTTTGGCATCAGCGATTCATTTATGTTGGAAATATGTGCATCTGAGCTGTAATTCAGTTGCCCACTTTCACACGTATTTTGAGAAAAATATACCAGGACTTTGATTTTATATTGATAGTTATTCCAGAGAGTAACACATACATGTGTTTAAATGTTTTTTAAAAGGCATTAGAAAAAGAAGGAAAAGAGTAACTGTTGACTTCTGTTAAATGTGCATATTTTCAGTATTCAGTGGAGTATTGAAATATTCCAAACTCCAAATGAGAATACATGAGTTTGTGCATATGAAGATCTCCCCATGTGAATTTATTTTAGAATCCTTAATGGATAATTTAAATGTTTGCGTAAGATAATTCAGTTATATATACATACATTAAAGTCATTAAATGAAAACCATGGTTCTATATTTCAGAGTATGAGAACCTGCATTGTATATACACAGCTGCATGCAAAGCCCTCATCATGTTGCTAAAGGTTATCCATGGCTCTTGGAGGGAGAAAAAGCTTCAATTTCAGCCTGATTAATTCATATTTGTAAAAATTATTGTGTTCTTAACAACCTCTATTTAAAAGAAGCCAAAGTTTAAGATGAAATTATTTTAAAATAATTTAATTCAAGTTTGGAAAATATTTTTAATGCACCTAAAGTAAATTAAAACAGCAGCCAATCTATTTCAGAAAAAGTTATTCAGCTAGAAAAAAGTAGATGAAAAAAACCGGTCTCAAAGTTATTATCTCAAGGGTTGTAAGCTCCTGAAAAACACATTTGATTTCAGAGCATCACTTCATAAGGTTGTTTATAATACTGAGTTATTTGTTAAAAAATATATAATGGTAGAATAGTAATGAAATTGCATGGCAGTATTATAGTGACCAAAAGTTATTTTTCTCTCCCCTGTGCTCATTGATAAAAAATGGGGGAGATATTTAGAAAAAAAAAAAAAAAAAAAAAAAAATTCCCCTCAATTTCTGGACTCTGCATTGCAGGAAGGCAATAAATGAGAAAAAAAGTAGATTTTAATTTTATATCAAAGAAACCCTTGAGGTGGAAAGTTAGGGAAAGCTGCATTGGTTTGTAACACACAAAATGTCGCTTGAATTTTGCTGCTCAGTAGTTTGATATACTCATTTGCTGATGCGAAATGACGAGGGCTTAGAAAGCAGGGTTTTGTTTTTTAGCTGTCTGCAGACCTAGTGGGGCCTTACAGAACCCAGTCAGCAGGTCATTAACTCTGGAGAAAACAGCTTGCATTAATATGCTCTAATCCGGTATAATTAGTCAAATTACTGCACGCCGACCGGCTTGTCATGTGTTGTCAGATTTGGCATGCAGGCAGGATCGCCAGGGTCCCTCTGGAATGCCACCCTGGATCAGGGAGAAGGGCTCGTTTGTAGTAGTGGATTTCTTGATGAGGAAAGCAAATGGAATCGGCAGCCATAGCCTCACAGAAAAAAAAAAAAGGGAAAAAAACCCCCAACAACCAAAAAACCTGATCTGTTATTATTTTGTTGAGAAATAAGGAATTCATGTCATGGGAACTGTTCATGGTTGATACCCGCTGTTAGAAATAGGAGCTGTTCAGTCGCCTCTTTTAATTTCTATGTATCTGACAAAACTGGAGATCCGCTGTACTATATAAGATTAGCATTCATAAAAAGATTTAAAATAAATAATTACAAGAGGATCAGCTACAAATTACCTACCACACTGTGACACAGATTATTGAACTAGCAGCGTGTATGGATGCTAGTGTGTGTATGTGTGTGCTCGTGCGTGTGCATGTGCCCCTTTTTCCAGTAGGGGAGGAGGTTATTAAACTATAAAAGGGCCATATTAGCATAAATTTACAAGAGCTCTTGTTCTGGCGGCATGATAAAAACCTGTGTTACCTTTGCATTAACACTGAATTGCTTGTTGTGCTTTTGGCAATGACAGATAAGTCAGTGTAATTCCCCATCGCAACGGAAATGATGCTCCAGATTCCAAACGCATCCTGAAGATGTCACTGACAATAATCTTCAAAGAACGGCCAGTGAAAGTGGGCTGTATGTTTGCAGGATGATATACTGCAAATGACAGGAAGAATTATGTGAGTGAAGACGAATCTGTAACATATTATTAAGCAATTTCACGAGAATAACAGGGATAAAAGGATAATGGATGAGGGTGTCATTATTACCTTCATGTAGAGGGAAAGCAAAAGCAAAGGTAGAGAGACAAGATTAATTGAGGAAGGGTGAAGCATTCATTGCTCATCAGCTCTTTTGTACTCTCTGCTCCTGAAATTCCAGACAAAAAAAAAAAAAAAAAATTGCTCAGGGCTGCATTTTAATACAGCTGGCAAGACAGAGCTGAAAACTGACAGGGCACTTTTTAGTCACCTCCCTGCTTCCATAAACACACAACGGCTATTACTCCTGGAGTCTTCCTGTGATCAGAGCAGTAAACTGGTGGGATGTTCTTTTTTTTGTCACAGCTACTGTTTTTAATTGTGCTTCCGAGCTCAGCAGTTTTATCTGTTGATGGTGTGGAACTGAACAGGTCGTTCCCTACACATTGTTTGCATTGCACAGTTGCAAATGGAAGTAGACTGTACATAATAGATGTCAGCAGAGGGGCTTCTTCTGAGCACAAAGGCAAGCTGGGGTGTCCTGTGACATTAGTGACAACATAAAATTATGTCAAGGCATCAAGGTTTTACAGGTTTTAATATACAAGATGAAGAAACAGGAAGTCATTTGGCAATTGTGCAGTCCAACCCTGCCGTGTTAACTCAAGTATAATTCTCGTTGAAGTCAAGTTTTGCTTACTCAGAGAGTTATCACTGGGTCAATAATGTCAATTACCATCTTTATTTTCTATACATTCTCCATGTAGCAGTTGATTTTAGCAGCAGAACATAGCTGATTCTGTAGTAGCAGAATATAGTTTTTAAAATATGCCATTTGCTTTTCAAAATCTTGGTATAAACTACAGTTGTAAAAGTAATTATAAAATTGTATAGATATAGAATATTTTCACCTGTTAATGACATTATTTCTGTGTACATTTTAATTTTAAAAAGGAATGTCAGGGACCTGAATAATTAAGAGCATATCACTATTTATATTGAGATTATGGATTCTGGGGTTTAAGCCTTCCAAGATCAGAGTATTCATCCTTCTTGATTTTCTTTTCTGTGTTTATTTAATAATAGTGGTTTATTGAAGTAAACAGTTGTTATTTGTTTTATTTTTCTTAACTGATTAAAATTGACACCAAAAAGAAAAGGAAATAAATTAATTTTTCATCTGCTGTCTGTTGTGAAAAAAGAAAGGAGTTTGTTTAGGAACTTTTTTACTGTAAGGGAGACAGAGGAAAACCTCCAGTTTGATAAGAAAGAAAAAAAGAGGGAGGGAATATGCCTCAATTGATTGCTGTTTCTAGAATTAAAAATTTGGTTTGATTTCATAAAGTTGTGTGTTTCTTAAACTCGACTATTCCCATATGGTAAAGGGCATATACAGGATTTTGAATAGAATAGCTAAGGTCAACAGCACAGGCCTACTCACTGGCAGAGTCTGGAACTGAGACACTGTGGGAGAAGGATTTTTTCTGCTACCTCTTGCATAATGTGTTAGGTTGGGAGGGGACTGCACTGTACTGTGGTAGATTTATCTATCACTGATAAATATGTATGTGAAAAGTGTAGATAGCAGTTTTGTTCAGAGTTATGCTTTGATATATTAGCATAAAAATATGAGAAGGTTGTTGCATCAGTGTGAATGTTGTGCTGCCGAGGAATTAAATGATGCTGTGAGGAGCCTAGGACCATAGGATCATAGGATTATTCTGGTTCATTACAAAGATTTTTTCAGTAATGTACAGGATCTCAAGCATAGACCTAGCACAATATCTGTTGCAATAACCTGCTTGAACAATGTAACTTGGAAACTGGGTCATCCCACATGCAGAACACATTTCTGTGCTAGATAGGTCAGATCATGTTCCTTTTTGTGGATTTTATTTGGTCCTAGTGTATAGTACAGCTGCTATATAGAAAAGTCTAAAATCACTACCATTATCAATAGATGATCAGTGATCAGATAACCCTTGTGAATTTTCCTACTTATGTTCAATGGAGTTGTTGCTAATGCAAATTCAGACTGCATAATATATCTGGAGATCACTGGTGATTGATCTCCAGACTGGAGATACGAATTTCGGCCTTGTATCTTATATTTTAAATTGAAATTTTAAAAGGCATTGACATATTGTAAATTAGACCACAGTGGTAGTGGCTAGACAGCTTAATATCAGTGAAGTCTTTTCCCAAAGCACATAGTAAAGTTTTAGCTCTATAGGAGCATGCAAAGATTCTGCTCCTAACACCCACCTCTCTTGTCCTGAGGAAGAGAATTCGATTGGTCCATGGCCCTACTTTTCACCTAGCTTGGCCTATTCTGTTCCGGTATTCAGCAATGTAATGTTGTGCAATAAACTGACCAAGAATCGTGGAGAAAGTGGGAATTTAATTGTGTTCTCTTGTCCCATCACTGCTCCCTGTAATGTTTGTTTGACTTTATTGAGCCTGCGTGTGATAAAGGAGAAGGTGGTAGAGAGAGAAAGCATTTGGCATCCAGAGATTTTAATGACTAGCAATGTGCAAAAGACCACAGCAGGATTTTTCATGACTCTGTGTTTAAACTAAGCCATGAAGAAATGTATTTAGCTTTGCAGGCAAAATGCAAACAAAAACAAATTTGCATTTTTTTTTCTCTACTGTTTCAGTTGCCAGTCTACTGAAAATTCTGTACACCTCAATTTTACCGTGTCAACATGTGGCATATGCCTCAGGTGGCATGCAGTCACTGGGGACTTTATGCAACCAGGAAAGAATCCAGCTTGACAATGAGATTCTTAGATAAGTTTCCTTGACTCATCGTTATAAAAGAAATCTCATTCTTTTATGCACAAATCGTTCATACATGGGCTGAACTAAACAGGGTGGAACCCACTGACTCTGTAGAACTGTCTTTATAGAAAGTTTTGGACAAGTATCTGAACTGATGTGTTCATACTAAACTGAAGATTAATTGTCCAGGGAATTCCCTTGTGCAGGGAGCCAGAGGGATGTCCTGACAAGACAGTGATGCCTTCATTGTATGGCATCAACACTTTTCAGAAATACACCTTTCTGTATATTTACAGAATGCAGCAATACGGTAAAAGATCAGGATATTATGGTTGTCTTTAATCTATCCAATGCCCCATCTCTTTCTGTTATTGCTTAATCATTTGAAGAGAGGGATTTGTTCGCTTTCTTTCTCTCTCCCTGTTTCGTTGTGTTTAGTGCTGCTCCCCTCACTTTTTAATTACATTTCTCCAGAGTCCCATTTAATCCAAAGCTGCTGAAATCAGTGGAAGGATGTAGAATAATTTCAGTGGGTTTTGGATAAGACACAGTCCTTCTAAAATCAAGCAGCTCTGAAATTCTCATCAAACCTTTTGCAGTTCAGTGTCCATGTAAACTCTTGGATGTTAGTGGGTTCTGGAGGCATGAATGTACTACCATCCTCATTGAACAGGGTCATTTATCATTGACAAAAATTCAGAGAGTTAAAGAATACAAGTTCCATCTAACTTGAACTGTGCTACTGTTATGTTATTGTTTATACTGTCAGGAGTTTTATTTGAAGTGTTTGTTGAGATATATAATTTTCAGTTCCATATTTTAATTTCCCACTCCTTGCCCTCTAGTGGACAAACGAGATCATTATTGACAGATCCTGATGCATCTGGGACAGTAATTGCCCATAAGCAGGTGTTCCGTCTTTACAAAGAGTGATGTTTTCAAGTAAAATATATCTTGGGTTGTTTTACTTTCTGGTTGGGATCTATCTAGTTTGTCTGTACTGAGGTGGGAAAATGTTACTTCCTAGTGTTATTCACTGTATGCATCTACAAAATTGTAATGTTTTTAGGAGCATTTTGCTCAGTCTCATAAATAACGATCTCAGCAGGATCAGACAGACTCGTCCCATATTGTAAATTTTTAACAGTAAGTTTGAAAAGTTGTTTTTGTTGATTCGTTCCACTACAAAATGGCAAAAAGTATTTGAAGTGTTTGGGTTTTTATAGAACTAGTTGACATTGTCCATTGTGAAAAATTTATGGTTTTTCATAAATATTAAAAATACCCGAAATTTTTCTGCTGGCAGTGAAAGCTGTTCCAATAACAAGCAATTGATTTTTAAAAAGCTCCTCCAAGAATAATTCTCTCACTAGATTTTTTAAAAAAATACAGCTTGACTACCTTATTCTCATTGGCAAATATGCTACACTGTAATGATGCAGGGGATTCATGTCAATGTTTTACAGTTGTGTTGGAAGGTTGAAATGGCCAAAGGGAAGGTAACTGTTTTCATTCACTGAGGTATTTCACAAATTATTGTGGCCTTGTTTTGTTTATGTTCCACAGTATTTTAAATTAATCATACCATGGGCACTTAAGGATAATTGGTTAATACTGAGCAGGAGAAATGCATGTATCTGTTTCTCCTCCTGAAGCAAAAAGGTGCTTCTTCTCAGCAGTTCCTTATACATGGGGGAAATTTTCTTGCATGAGACAAACAAGTAAGGTCACTCTATAGGTTCCTGATAGTGGGCACCTGTGTGTCAAAACAAGTTTAGACTTTCTGAAGAAGTTCCAGATTCTACTTCAAACTTCCAAAGGTAACAGCTTTTAAAAGCACTCAGCATTTTTGAAAACAAATCAAAAAGCAGCATTAATATTTATAATAGCTAATGTGTCTTACTTAGATACTGCTTCTGGAATGACAATATAAAAAAGTTCTCATGTATTTTCTGTAGTGTTAAATTTTTAAATTATTTCTAGTAATTTGTATGAAATGGATTGCTCTGTCAGCAGTGCTAACACAGCTCATTCAATTAATTTGGTGGGATGGCATAAAAATAAATGTAGGACAAAATTTCCTCCAGTTCAGGCTTCCTCTCCCTAATTCTGCTACATCTTCATTTTTCCTAATGATTTTTGGCAGAAGAGGAAGACAAGTGATTGTGGTAATTTTGCATTGCTCTACGTTTTGGAAGTGTGTCCTCAGCCTTGTCTTAGCTTCCTGCCCTACCTTCAAAGGAGAAACACATCTTTTGCTAACATTTTAGAGTACAAAATGGAAAAAATGCAAATTCACAGAGGAAATAATGCTTTTTCAAGGGGATTGTATGATTTTGGCATGTGCAAAAATGCTCTGGTACTACTACATTCAAAGAGGATGTATAGATTTAAATTACTTTTGTGTGCTTGACAGAGATAGCTAGAAGTGAATATAACATCATCATAAGATATGGTGATTAACATTAAATTTGGATAGAAGAACGTTGGATGCTTATAATGATAGGAAAAAGGTTAATATTTTAAAGTGAGGCTAAAGGTTGACAGGAGAAAAATTGAGTTAGTTTGCGAAAAAGAAATTTGTTTCTTTAAGTGAAAATTGGGGTCAAGAGGCCAGTACTCTGCTTCAACATGAATGAAAAATAAAATAATACCACCATAAAGCAGCAGTGTATAAGCTAATGATAAAATGGTACATGGTGGTTTTGAGAGAGATACTGTCTAGGAGAAAAAAAGCTGTAGGAATGCTCTTTCAAATCAGTGTGTTTGTTTTGTTTATTTATTTCCATTGTTTTAAAATAGACATCTCTTTTCTCAGTTGGAGGGTTTACAATTTATGCAGTAACTTTAACTATTAACAAAGGTGGTATGCTGATTTTCAGAGAAAATTACAGTTTTAACAATTTCATTCTGTCTAGCAGGAATTTCTGGCATTTCATTTGGATGTGCTTTTCTGTAGCACTTCATGGCCCAACTGGTGTGAGAGATTAGATGATATTTCAGCATCTTAAATCAACAGGAGTTGACTGTGTTTCTTTGGTCCCTGTATATGTGGATAAAGATATAACATCAATCTGTAACTAGTCATATACCAAAATATACCAAATATAGGAGATAGGAAATCTATCAGTGTCATTTCCTTTCATGTCAGTCTATGCCTTTGACAGGCAGATCTGTGCAGCTAGTGTACTATCATCATGTCCAGAATGGCTTACCTTTCTTTCTCTAATAATAAGTATATTTTTCTCCATTTTCTTTATCAAATTAATAAAAATAAAATTCCTAAAAAAAAAATCTGGAACATATTTCTTATTTCCTGCTCTCTAAAAGATTTTTGCAGTCTAGGTAGCTTATGTAGCAAAATACTAACAGTTTTCCTGGCAGCACTTACTGTCCCACTTTTCAGATTTTTAAGATGGATAGGGGATTTTAGGTTCAATTGTATTTACATTTATACCTATGTTCCTTGCAGAAGTGCATTTATATCTAGACTGGTCACAGGAGATATTTCCATTTGCGTGTATGCAGCAACCCTCTTCTGTTTGACTTTTTTCTCTCAAGTCTACAAATAGATTATGAATAATGGTCAGCTCTGCTGTGTATCCTCCTTCATGAGTTTGCAGATTGAGTCCCTAATGGGGTGTTTCAGGCTTTGCTGGAAGGCTGAGCGTCACCACTTCTTTCTGGCATTGTCAGTGGCATCTGCATCTGGCATCAACTTCTTTTTTCTTTTTATCAGCTTTAGCTGTAATCTTTAAATTGTGGAAGAGATGACTCCTTCTTTCTTTCCAGGAAAGTAAGATGATGCCTAGTCGAATACCTAGTATCTCAAAATGGGGGAAAAAAAGGCTTATTTATCCTCACATTAAAAAAAGTTAATGATCTTACTGATTTGGCCATCTCATTCATACAGAAACATCAGGGTGGCTGTGGCTTTAGTCAGCATATATTTGGCAGCTGAATCTAGATATTACCCTTCTGTCTGGGGTCATAGTTTGTCTTAAAAGAGTTATGTATGAATTTTCTCTAAATTGTAGCAGAGGGTCATGAATTAGTGTCTAAATGTAGGCTTGACAAGATTATTATAGTCTGTATTTCATGCCAGAAACAAAGATGAATAGAGATAGCAAGCTTTTAAACAGACTTTCTGACATCTATAATGTCAGCAGAGAGTGAATGAATGGCAGGATGTAATAACAAATCTTCATTTTTTATTATTTTATAGAGATTAAATGGACCTATGCTCATTCATAATTTCTTCTTAAAATAATTACTAAGTACTACATGAATCACTCATTTTCCATTCCAGTTCACTTTCAAATAATGCAAATTGTTTGCTAAGATATACATATACTAAGATACATACACCAAAAGATAAATATGCTATAATATACATGTAGGAATAGATAGGATACACGTAGTTAACACTTTGCATTTTCATTTTAGCTGGATGTTTATTTTTGAAGTAAATTTGTGTCTAGACCTAATAATTTGTTTTAATGCCTTTTGGGGGAACTACTTTTTCAAGTTATTTTAATAATAATTTTCAGCCTCTCTTTCTGTGGATTTACTGATTATTAGATTTCTGGAGCAGAGATCTATGTTAGCAATTTTTGATTATTAAATTTCTGGAGCGGAAATCGGTGTTGGCAATTTTTGAATGAGAAAGACAGGATGCCTACTAGTACACTACTGCCTGTTCTTTATAGCCCTTCTGAAGATACATGTTTAAGATTTTCCTTTTTGTTTATTCACAGTCTATTTGCAAACAGTAAAGAACCAAGTATGTTGAGGCCAAGGGCTCTAATACTTTTGTTCAAACTTTTATTCTTGTATGAATATGTATGAATATTCATTCCCATTTCAGGAGCACAAACAGTCTTACCATTTGTACTTTGGCAGTTTTTGCCCAAATGCAAATACAAACTGTAGAGTGATGGCTATGAGGAGATGTAATGTTCAATGAGCCCAGTTGTTCTGAAATAGTAAAAACACATACCATAATTCACACATTTTCATAAATATAACTCTACCAATGGTTGCAGAAGATTTGTGTTTATATACATGTTGGAAAAGAGTGTGTATCCATAGTAATAAATGTAACAAACACATATCCAGGTGCCACAAATACTGTCTCATTTTCACCTTTTTTTTTTTTGTAACTCCTGGCATTAATGTCTGTATTGGTCTTATTTGTGTTAAAATAAAGACAGGAACAGTTCCACTAAAGGAAACAAGAAGCAGTGCTAGCAGCTTTAAAAAGTGTTCCCTGCACCCACTACCCTTCTCCGTGCCAAAAAAGGTTTGTAATTGAAACAAAAAGCATTGTTTCAATCGTATTTTCTTCTTCTTCTTCTTTTTTTTTTTTCCTTTTTCTTTTTCCGTGAGCCCATCCTGTCAGGCTGCAAGCGTGAAAGTTATTTTCTGGTGGCGTGATTAGATTGGGGCTGAACTCTCCAGCTGGCAGGCCTGTCTGTGACTGGCGGCGGCCTGTCCCCAGTGCTTGTCATCTCCTGACATGCCTGACAGGATGGGGACAGCAGCCCCAGACAGGTTCATTAGATGGTGTTTTCTACAGCTGGGCTAAAAATAAAAAAAAAATTAAAAAAAGAAAAAGTGGGGGAAAAAAAATAAAAAGGCCACGCTTTGTCAAGGCCCAAGCTGTGGGGGCCCTTCTTGTTGGTTTAAACCAAGGCCTTGTTTTGACAAATTCTGATCTGTGCGGTTTTTAGATTTTCTGACACATTTTTGTTTTCTTCCCCTTTGGCCTGCGCTCTTTGCACTCTGCCTTGTTGCTGCTTCAAAATCCTAACGCTGCCTTCCCGGGAGAGCAGGGAGAATGCTTGTGGAGGGCTTGGAAGAAAAATAGAGTACTACAGTGAAACAGCAATAAGTGTTCATTTCCATGGTGATCAGCCCAATGGCACAAAAAACAACCTTGGGACTCTCAATAAGCCAATTACAAGAAAGGTTAAGGGGTTTATAGTGCCAGAAACATGCCATCTACATGAGAAAATAGTATCATTACCAGCAATCTATGCTGTTAAATACATTGCTGTCTGGTGCTGCCAGAAACATAAGCTGTTTATGTTATTTTGGGAGTTTTGGAAGCTGCCAGAGTTTTCCAATGGTATTGTCAGGCTTTGGTGCAGTACGTCAAAAATCTACATGGTTAGATTATAAAACAGTTAAAACCAGTAATAAAATGATTTGAAAGCATTATACATATTGGATGTCACAGTGTTAACCAGATGGGTCCAGACTATGAATTTCCCACAGATTTGTAGCAGATATTCACTTTAGATTTTTATCATAAAGACAAAGGATTAATACATCATGTATAATTAAAGATTCTTCTATAAAATTTTGAATAGAAAAAGATAATACCTTATTTTTTTTTTCTGTTACAATTTTAAAATGCAATTTGATGCCTTTAATTTATGAACTGGTGACTGTAGATTAACTTCAGGGTTATCTGCTGTTTTTCTTAGGGAGTGTCATTTAATTCTGGACATTTTAGGTAGCTACAACATGCTGGAATGTAAAACACTATTAGCTGCTGGGGGAAAAAAGGAAAATATTTACTATTTTGCTTACTTTGCCCTTCTCCTTTCGAGTGAGGGGAGTATTACAGCCTTTTATGTTTTGTGCATTTAGCTGCTTGCAGTGTGAGCACTGCGGCTGCAAACCAAGCCCTTCATTCACAGAAATCCCACCACTTACCTTTCCTTTGTATTGTTAGTTACTGCTGCTTTAGTTCATGGTCTCTATGACAACTGTTTAAATTGGGATGGGCAACTGTCATCGGGAGTATTACTGAAAGAAAAGTGTTAGTGAGCACACAGTTCCATAGATAGAGCATTTCAATATAATCCAATTTTAATTGAGCTCCAGAGACTTTGATGTGCTGCCGAAGGTTGGGAGAGAGCTATTCCAGGGAGAAATTAAAGCAGCCTGGCAAGGCTTCACTACTTCAGACTGTCACCATTTTAAATAAGCATTAGCATCAGACTTAACCTTCCCTTATGAAAGATCTCACTTTTCTCTCCCTAGGTTTTTTTTTTTTCCTTCAGTATGTATAAAGGCAAAGACACTTTCATCTTTTTATATACATTTCTGTATTCCCTTGATTAAGTTTGAAAAGCATGTACTGGACCTGAGATGCATCTGAGGCTGTCTATTGGACCTTGTATTACAGTTCATGGAAAGAAGAAGCAGAGTGAGGATTATTTTGCAACAGTCAAATGGCATGTGTTGGATTTTCTCTCTAAGACTGCTCTAAAAGTAACCCGTCATTATACTATGAAGTTGAGTGGGGACTTACTTTAGCTTGGTTTCGTCATTAATTCCCTTTAATGTAAATAAAGAAGAGAAAATATTTCACTGCAGATCCTCTGACTGAAAAAACGAGATTCTTTCTATAGCTATATGTCCACTGGCTGGTTTTTATTGTGGTTGTATAGTTTGTTTCATGCATAACAGGCAAAACCAGTAATATAACATTTAGAATAGCAATTTTCAGACTTTATTTTTGCACAGTGAGGGGATTAGAAGGTGACTGTAAACTTTTTAACTGTTGAATTAAAATTTTTGATTCATTTAATTACACTGTTATGATCCTTTTATATGACTTTATTTTCTCTTACAAATGTGTATACATACAAAAAACTCTAAAAAGAAGGAACTTCATAATAATATGGTAAAACTGAGAATCTCTGTATATTTTCCAATATATTAATTTACGTTGGACAGCATTTCATGTTCAAGAGCTAAGACACATTTTTACGTGACTAATTTTCCTGGCTTTGAATTCACCTTCCTCCTCCTACTTTTTTCTTTTCTCTTTATATCTGACTGCCTTGGCTTTCAGTGAAAGGGAAGCAAATTTGTAAGATGCTGAGATCACTGTCTGGATGAACTCAGTACTCTCGACTTCTACTTCAAGCAGTGGTGTTTGGGATACTTGGTTGCCAGGAAAGGATGCATCTTGGGAAATTGAGTCTATTAGAGATCGATTGTTACATAGGTTGCTTATGTTCTTTGAAAGGAATGTGATATGCATCAAATCCAGACTTAACGGCAGTAGAAATAGAACCAATCACTGTACGTGCAGTAATCTGTCTATACAAGTTAGTAAGGTTTATTTTCTTCTAAAGTAATTAGCCTGTTCTCCACCAAAAAAAAAAAAAAAAAAAAAGGTAGGACTCTAGATTAATAGGAGAATTTGAATAGTTGGCTGTTGTAATCTATTGAAAAAATGGAAATATCTAATCTCTTTCTAAAACTTGAGTTGAATCCCATTTTATTATTTTTTTAATTAACTAAAAGAAGCAGTTAATTGAGGCTGTATGAGAGGACCCTTTTTGACTGGGATTGGTGCATTTTTTCATAGTCACATTGTACCCATAAGTCCATAAAATTTAAATACCTTCTGTGGCGGAGCAGCTTGTAGTGGATAAAAACTGAGGCACATTCACACAAAGTACCTCTACATGCTGACAGGTGTTGCAGTAATTTCATACTGGGAACCTGGAGTTCACCACAGGAAAGCCTGTGAGTATGCCCAAATTTATGACATGCAGGTTTGCATTCCAGTTGGCTAGAAATCCAAAGAGGAGGGAGCTGTATATCAAATCTGCTTTGTGCAGACATTGGAAGACTAAATGTGTTCCCCAGAATCCATTTTTAGTAGCCAGCTGAATAGATATTCTTAATATTTTTCGTAGCTTTCATGAGGATTTTTTGAGTAGGATCAGACCCCCCAAATATTTCAATTATCTATAAATTTGACATTTAAATTGTTGAAAACAAAAAAGGTGATGGTTAGATATGGGAAACTAGGCATAGAATGTACAGAATGTACATAAAAAAAGGTGTGTAAATATGGCTCCATTCACTGAAAGAAATATAAAAATCATTTATGGAGTTTATATACACAGCTTACATTTGATACATGTCAATTTTTGTAGTTTTTATATTTTGTATGGAGTTATTTACTAGTGCTTAGTTATGGTATCTAAAAAAAAAGTGTTCTTTAAAACAAGTACAGAATGCATAGATACTTTTCCTGTAATATTAAAGCAAAATAAGTATTGTTAAGTGCAAACTAATTAAATTATTATTGAGTAACAGCAGGCAGTTTGCAAATACTCTGAGTTAGAATTCTCAGAAGAAACTTTGCTATTCTTTCCTTGCACAGACTTAGTAATATTAGATAACATTCCGTATGTAACATGAAAAAGTACAGTGGAATTTTGGCTGCTATTGGAGCTGTGGATTAGGTTTTTCCCAGTGCTATAATTTCTTGTCTTCTCCAGCAGTGCAAAAGAAACTCATCCTAAGCACATTTTAAGTGGGTTAATAAAGAATGAGTTGGTATTGCAATGCATTATGAAGATGAAGATACTTTGATATACGTTCACCATTATTCACAGGCAGTGTAATTGTTCTTTGGGGGCCTTAGAAGTTGAGGTAATACAGAGTAGCCTTGCATCTACTCTAAATTCGGACTCCAAGCAAACTGATTTCCAGTAGTCACTGGTGCTCCATTCCCAACACTTCCAGGCATAGCTGAGTGTCTGGATGCAATCCTGTGCCATGTGCTCTGGGATGAGCTAGCTTGATCAGGGAGGTTGGACCAGATGAACCACTGTGGACCCTTCCAACCTGACTGATTCTGTGACTCTTTGAGCTGTAGAATTTTGAATTTCTTGAGGATTTTGCTTGACTGTTACAAACTGTATTGCAGAAATTTTGGGGATGATGAGGATGTTGTAGATGTAGCAGATATATATTACTTAATAAACTAATATATTTCCTTTTTTGTATAAAAAAAATTTTTAATCTATTGCTAAAATTTCAGGAGTAGAATGTGCTCTGATTATATTCCTAAATATTGGGATTAATGAAACCGCTTTGGTATATGAAATTGAAAACAGAGTATTACTGGTTTTTGATAAATCTTATATAGGAAGAGGTATTAGGAACATAAAAAAATTAAGCCTGGTAGTAGAAAAAAAATTAATTCTATTGACTTTTATAGATGTTAAATCATGTGCATTCTGCACTGAATAAATCAGATGTGAAGCTGTTAAAATCCAGGATGCTTCCACATACCTTCTGCATGAGATGAAGTTCGCAGCTATAAAAAGAGGGACAAACAACTATCGTTCTACCTTCATTTGGTAGGAAATGGGTAACATTTAACAAAACCCCATATTTACATTTTTCCTTAAACCAGTTATAATGCCTTCAGTTATTAGGGTGTTAAGAATTTATGATATGGTACATTTGAGTATTTGTGCATTTTTTTATTGCATTGCACTTTTGAATAAATATATGCAAGTTCTGGGAAAAAAAATAACAAAACAAAACACCCAGAGAATTTTATGACGTCTTTATTTTTGGGAAAGAACACATCACATTCTTAGGGATGCCATACATTCTTTATTCTTCAAACTATTTCTATGGTTTTTTGCTTCTTCTGCAACTTTTCTTAGCTAAAACTCTCACAAATTCTGTGAAATCCACCTATAATACAGGTTTAATAAAGCTGCATTTTTTGCCAAAGAACTATTTATTGAATAAATATCCTGCTTTGGTTTCAACGTGCAAGCATTTCATAACACTGTGTTCTCCCTAAATTTGTAAATATTAAAAGTCCTTTCTTTCAACTGCCTTACTTTTGCTGAGGAGAATGAACCAGTTGAGAGAAAAAGAAGCTCTCCATTTTTATTCCTTAAAAAAAAAATCTGGTTTTGCTCAGATCATATCAATTTTATGTCCTTTTTGGCATGCCTACTAAACTGTAATTTGTGCAGTTCTAATTGAAATAATTTGATTGCATTTCACTGCTGGGGCAGAATTGCTCAGAGCAGTTTGAGTCTGAGATCACCACTCCCCAGTTTGTATTGATCTCTGAGCATGAGACGTAGAGTGAGAATGGAAACATAGTTCTGTTAACATTTATCACTGGATTTGAGTCTGACATCCCATTGTTGCCAAAGTCAACAAAAAATAATTTTAAAGCTTGTGAGGTAACTGACACAATCTGCTTCAATCCTGTGGCTACCAGAACTAATTGTGCTTTTCTACTTTGGATTTTGCCCCGTTTTTTGTTTCTTCAACCTCTGTGGTTTGAGTTGGGCTGTGCTCTAATACGGCTTTCTGTGGCACTAGAATATATTTGCCCTCTGCTTCTCCACATGTGCTGTTTCTCCAGCCAGCATCATCAGCTTTATTCCTGGTTTTAAAATCCTTAAATCAGTGGAGCTGTGGAGCCTCTGCTTTAAACAATTATTGCTGAATATGTTTGAAAGTAGAGCCTAAAAAAGGCCTCTGCCTACTTTTTCTAAGGCTATAATGTCTAAATCTGCTACGTCTTCCTGATGCTGTTCTTCCCAAGAATGTCCGTCTATTGCTGGCATTTCAGGAGTTGCCTAAACTGACGATCTGTTTGCATGTTGCTTAGAAAGGAAACTGTGCAAAGGCACAGAGATCAAGATTAATGATAAAATAATTATTATTCAGAATTTTGTTTGCACTTATCTTTATATTTAAAACTATGCACTGGTGTTTCATAAATGCAGTGTTAGAAATGGTGCATTTAGAATACACAAGATATTGGAGTAGGGTTTGGGATTTTACTCTAATTACTTTGCTGCGAGTACTTCTCAAAAAATCCCAATATCCTTTCCATTCCTTGCCTAAAACACGAAATCATAACATGCAAAACCATTTTGCCAATGAAAAGAGGAAAATGGCCTTCAAGTGGACCAACTTCAAACAATTTTTCAAATGATTGTACATGAATGTAGGAATAAGAGCATCTGTTGCTTTAAGCTGAGTGGGCATTGTTTTAATGGATAACGAAGCGGTATGCTGACCAGACAAATCAAATTTAGAAAAGGTTTGGATGAACAGAACCTCATGTTTCAAGACAAGGGGCCTCTTGAAAGCTTAAAAAAACATTGGAAGGAGAAGTATAAGCTGAGAATATTTGGCAAGGAAATAAAGTCCAAAGCCACAAAAATAATATCTGCATATTTTTGGATCCCTGAAAATGAGAAGAAAAATTAAACAGGACTGCCAATATTTATTTAAAAAAAAAAAAAAGTCCTAAAAAAGATTTTTAAAACTGATGTGAATTGAGAAATTATAATGGCACATAATACCCAGTTCATCCTGTAGAGCATACAAATTTAAGGCTTACAAATAGAGAAACATTTTACACAGGTGCATGCTATAAAGAAGAGGAAAAGAGACCTTAATGTAAAGAGAAAGTGAGAACATTTTACTAGACCAAAATGTGCAAAGACAAAATGATAACATAGTATTTTGGTGAGATTTTAGAAGTATTTAATGTGATTATGGGAATTGAGGCCAAGAAGATGTTCTTAAAGTGGTCTAAATATATAAAAAAGTAGTAAGAAGTCAAGGAAATGCTAGGACATTAAATTCCTTTGGATTGTCCTTCCTGTCTATTTACATTCTCATTTTCCCATTTTAGAAAAGCAAAATACAAGGTGGTTCATTATTTGAACTTACCTGATTTTGAATTTTCTTAATAAATATAACTTCTTTTTGCACTTATCTATCTTGACATGATACATCCCTAGTTACAGGATATACTTATTTTTCCTCCTAAATTTAAAATTGTATCACACTCAGTACTTCATCAAATGTTTTGAAATTATAAAATGTTTACTCAATATGGTATTTTATAAACCCTAGGAGTGTGATTCCATGCTATCAATGTCTGTCATCTCAATCTGTATTTAGTGTACATGAAGCAATCATGCAGTCTGCCATATACTTGTAGTGAGCTCTGTGTTGTTTGGTTGTTCTGGAGAAGAAAGTTTGCTGTGTGTTCATAGGAGCCATTTTCCTCAACCCATGAGGACCTGCATTCAGAATTTCACATTTTCCTTGCAGCAAATTGCAGTGCTAGACAACTCTTGAAAAAGGGAAATCCAAATCCCTGACAGGAGAGAATGATTTTCAGTAATCAATTTCGTGCATTTCTAACCTCTAAAAGCATACAATGATGCCAAACTATTTTCTAAATGCCTGTTTTGTACCTGGGCCAGGTGCATAACCACACTTCTATAGGTGGCACTCTGATGAAATAACTGCACACTGTGATTAGTTTTTGTGAAGTCCTCCATGTTTTCTCCTCCATGGAGCATGTTCAGCGAAGGGCAACAGGGCTTACGAAAGGACTAGAGAACATGTCTTGTGGGAAACAGCTGAGGAGCTGGGGTTGTTTAGCCTGGAGAAAAGGAGGCTTAGGGAGAACCTCATTGCTCTCTACAGCTCCCTGAAAGGAGCATGTAGCCAGGTGGGGGCTGGTCTCTTCTATCCTGCCTGCAATGAGAGGACCAGAGGAAATATCTTTAAACTGAGACAGGAGAGATTCAGATTAGATATTAGGAAAAGTTTTTTCCTGTTTATTTCACTGTTCATCAAAGAAACCCACAAAAAGATCAAGAAATATATTATATATTAATGGATATGTGCATTTTGCACTAGATATAAACAAAGCTTGAAAAATCTTACAAGTATCAATCGACACTTTCATTGAGAAATCAGGTTAGGATTAAAATATCCTGAATCAGAAATGTGGTTTCAAAAGACAATTGCTGAATTTCCACTGAAAACGGTGGATTCAATTCACGTACACAAGCATAATTAATCACCCCAAGGAGCTATATTAAAAAAGGAAATATGTAACAATTCTTTGCAACAGACTGCAGGAGTGACTGTTCTTACCGTAAAGTTAGTGACTGAGAATAGATAGGATTGTACAGGCTGCTTTCCTTGATTTCTTTATAGCACCTGATTTTGTGATTACTTCAATTCCAGAAACAATAATCAAAAGGAAAAGGCCAGAATATCCTTTTACATGCTGTGTCTGGTGCTATGAGATACCAAAAAATAGTCTAGAGCAGCAAAAATGAACCTCAGTACTTAAGTGTTCCTTCTGTGGAGATAATCTACCAGGGATTCTAGGAAAATGGACACGTCTATTTCTGGTCTTCTGGTTAGTGCAAAATTCCAGCTGTTAATTAGCAATTCATTATCAATAATTGAATAACTACTGAAGTAGGTTCATGATTAAAAATGTATTGACTCTTAATTGAAAAGAAAAAAAAGATCTTGATTACATCAGAAATAAAATTAAAATAATGGAACCTTCATGTTTGATCCAAGTAGGAAAGCACTTTAGTAATTGTTCTGCTTCTCTTCTCTAGAGCTTTCCATCTGCACCCCATGCTGCTTTAGGAACTTGATCTAAATAAGTGTTACTAATAGATGCTTTTCCATATTACAGAATCCTGAATTTTAGAGACTTCTAATTCCCTTGTTAGGTGGGAGCTTCATCTTGCTGCAATGCATTCTAGCAAATAGATATCTTTAAAACATACACATATTCTTAAGTGAAAGGGTTTTACAAGGAGAAATGAGCTTTAAACCAAACAGCTGCAGCTGATGTTAAAATTGAAAAGTGTGCTTAGTTCAAATGTAGATATTGTTGTTTGTTATTTTAATAAAGACAGCTTATCTGAGATATATCTAGAGTTCTGTGATTAGTCATGAATTTTTAACTACTAAAACATGCCTAAACAGGGAGTCTTCACGAATGTTTTTGGGAGATAAACTCATAAAACTGTCAAAATAAGGAGTACTGACTTTAAGTATAAATAACAAAGTGTTGGAAGACATGGAAATTTTGCCTTCAGATAACTAGGTAACAATTTCAGTGTATTTGCACAGTGAAGTAGTTATTTCCATGTTTGTATGAATAATGAATATACAATACATACAGTCTGTAAAAAATTGTAAAATAGCCAGGATTTCATTCATGTCCTATGAGAAAGTGAAATGCTAAAAATCATCCTGGAAGGAAAAAAAAAGGCTATATAAACCTTTTAAAGGATTCAAATTCAGAAAAATAAAATTACTGAATTTTACTGATTCTTTCTTATTGTTATAACAACAATAAGAAAGAATCCTGCAACAATATCAGTAATATCTGCTGTAAATTGCAGATATCTAATAATGGGAGGTTTAATGCACCACATGAAAATGGTGTAAGATGAATGTTACAGAGGATGGCAAAAATGGGTAGTATATATTGGACAGGAAAATATTACAACAGAAATACTGAAATAGTTCAGATGATTTGATAATGCTATGATAATCTGATATTTGTAGGACTAATAGACAGTTAAGAAGAGTGTAATTGAGGACATTAATTGAATTATAGACTCCTTTCTTTCCTCTGATTTCCTATTTCATTCTACTATTTTACTGGAGTGCTATCATAAGTCATTCATTTCATAGTGGGCTGAATGAACCTCTGTGTAGTTGCAATTGCTTTATTCTTAATTAAAAAAGAGGAGGAAATTAAAGGCAACCAGTGAATGATTGGTATACAATTTGCTTTTGGTGTTGATCTATAATAACTAAGCTGTGGTATACATCAATACATCATAAATGTATTACTGTGAATCCTCTAAAATGTTAATATATAAGATATAGTTAGTAGTAAACATTTCTCTTTACAAAAAAATAACTAGAAACATTTTTATAGAAGAAGTGGTTTCCCGAAGCATGATGCTTTGTAAAGGAACTAATTCTTTGGCAAATTTGCGGTCTGCTATCGATCTGGTTACAGCTATATAAATTTCAAACTCCTCCTTCTGAGAGATGTTTCTTATATTTTAGTTTTTTAAATGTGAGTGGTTTCCTCAGAATTTCCTCTCTTTATCTTAAAAACCTGTGTATTTACAAAAATTATGTATCAAATAACAGCAGAATACATTCAGTGAAGGAGAGTGCTTAAATCTTCAGTCATTGTTCTTATCCACCTGAATTTCACATACATGATACCAGCTGTATTCCAGCATCTGATCTCAATGAAAGAAAACCAAGGGAAATTTGGTTTATTTAGCTTATCAAAGAGAAGGCTAAGCAGTAACTGGATCCAGTCGGTAATTACCAACACAAGGAAAAGTTACCCGATACTAGAAAGCTCACAAAGGTGTCACAAGATCTACCAGAGTTCAAAGTAAAAATTAGGTGCAGATTTTTAACCACTGCAAGAATTTAACATATGAGATAGCATTCCACAGCTGACCTATGACTGAATGGAGAGAGCACATAGTCTCTTGCGTGTGTCTGGGTGAGCTCCAAATAATCAAACTCCTTCCTGTCTTCTATGCTGTGTTTAACTAGTGTGGAAAGCTGTGGTGAATGAAAGAGTGTCATCAGCCACAATGTTGGTCTAAGAGTTCTGTCTATAACTTATTCGCTTGTAAATAGTACAGGGGGATCACTGTGTTCCTCTGACTGGTTTCTGTCAAGGACAGAACTAACATTTGAACGCTCTTCCGTGTGCTGAAACACTTTTGTGTTGTTGCTGTTATTACCATCCTCTCTGAAATAGACTCATCATGGTTATGAGAAAAAGGTTGTACACCAAGTGCACAAACTTAAATTAGCTTTTTCATACATGGAGACATATTACTAACTTGAAGCCGCATCAGTGAAAAGATTGAAGAAATACAATTTCCATTTCCTCAAGCATGAAGGATCACTGACAACAGCAGCATATGGTCTCCCTAACATTTTCCTGTTCAGAAGCTGGGAGAGGTCATGATTACGGAAAGACCTCAAACGAGTGAGTAAAGCACTGCAACCTGGTGTACGACAGTTTTTGTGTACCTAATGGAGAACAGAGAAATTCAGTCTCTCCAGTCTGAAACCTTCTTTTTGCATTTCCCTTTAGAGAAGGTGTTCATTATATTTCTTTGTTTCACTGAGGCTGCAATTCTCTTAGTGGCTGCAGCCTAGGTAAAGGCACAGTCTACAGAGCCTGGGAAATGCAAATGGGTGTGGTGAGGATCCCCATCCCAAACAACTGACTCCTCCTAGGGGTGCCATGGCAGAGCCCACCTGAGCAGAGGTGCAGGGTTGAAGGGAGCCTGCCAGGTGAGGAAAAGGATTGGAAAAAGATTGTTCTCCAGTGCATGATACAGATGAAATAAGTTAATAAAGATGACATTGAATTAAATTGTGTCTGTTTTGTCTATTTTTTGAACATCCAGAGCACTGAAAGAAAAATGAAAAAGATTATTTAGATATTAATATCTTTTCTTATATTAATACACATTCAACTGAGAAACTGTAAAACAGGAAAAGCAATCCTAATTTTTAACTATTTTATTTTAAAATATTTTCACATTAATTTTAAAATGCAAAATTACAAATTGTTAAATTTTGTTCATGGTTTGGAATATTTGATGTACCTAACTTTAGAAAAAATTTTAAGGTGACGTACTGGTTTTGCTAACTTTTCTATTTATTAATGGAATGGGAGGCCTTGTAATTCATGACCCTGAAGTGGATGTGAATAGCAAGCTGTATTATTTTGGCTGTACGTTGCACAAGGCAGCCTCAGAAGTAAATCTGGTATCTGATACATAACTGACAACTGTGTCATGCACACTTATGGAAGAAGATACACCTAAGCATAATTGCAAGTCTGACTGTTTCCCTGTGCTTGCTTGTATAGTTTGGGGTTTTGGTTTTTTTGAGGAAATCAATTTGATGTGACACATGAAAAATAGATCTTAGGAATATCAGGTTACAGTAATTGTGGATATTCTTCTAACAGCAGGTACTTCTTTTTTGCATTTCTTAAAAAGATTCAAGTTCATTTTAAGCCACTGTTTTTAAGTGTTAAAGAAACACAATTAGCTTAATTGATGGGTAAAATTTCCTATGTTCTTATACAATATTTTACTGAAAAACGCCTGCTAATAACTGTCACCTTGACTTTCTTTAAAGGTCCTTGCCTATACTGAAGGCCTTCATGGAAAATGGATGTTCAGCGAGATTCGAGCTGTTTTCTCAAGACGTTATCTTCTCCAGAACACAGCTTTGGAAGTGTTTATGGCAAACAGAAGTAGGCCATAGTTTATATTTGTTGCATAAAATTGTGCTAGTTGTTATTTCGTCTTTTATTTATTAATCTTAAAATTAAAACTCTAGGCTTCCTTTGATAAAGTGCTTATGTCTCTTCTATAATACTTACTCTTCAGTAAGTGTGTATTCAGTGAAAATTGTATTAAAATCAATCACATAAATCAATCTCACTGCTTTCTGTGCAGCAGTGAGATTTACTTACGGAACCAGATCATTGCAATTGGTAAATTCTTCAAATGTTGGATAGGAAATTTGCTTTCTCTATTGTCTCACCCTTCTCCTCAATTGTCTGTAAATATTTTAGTGAAATATATAAACGGCTATTTCCTTTTCTAATTTTAAAATGAATTAAAGTTAAAAAGTAGCAGATCAATAAATGCATCCACTCAGTTTTCTGTATGTGCTACTCTGAATTACACTTTAGTGGCTGGTGAGGTGCATAAGTGGTCTTTTACCCTCAGGAGCTCTGACGTAAGTTTTGATTTCAGCTGGAGAGGGAATTAAACAGTTCTTTGTTCCTGGGTGTTTTAAGGCACTAGTTAGAAGAGCAAATGCCACACCAACTACTGAACAGCTTCTCACCCTGATAGGAGATTATATAGGTTAATATTAAGGTGTTGTTCCTCTGAAGTAAACCACACTCAGATCTTCTGCAAAATGGGAGAGTTAATGCCCAAACGTTAACCAGCTAATTATACATAGGTGTGAAGAATGTCAGGAATTTCTGTTGTACCTTGGATCCCCAGGAGGATAAAAGTGGAACTGACTTCTCTCTCCAAATAAAAACCAAAGCATTTAAAAAATATGTGCAGGTGAAGAAACAGACTTCTGCAAGTGTTTTACTGGTACATATTTTCCTTTCTTCATTTAGCTTCTGTCATGTTTAATTTTCCTGACCAAGCAACAGTGAAAAAAGTTGTGTACAGCTTACCACGTGTTGGAGTAGGAACCAGCTATGGTTTGCCACAAGCCAGGTAATTTAATTAAAGTAGTTTTTATATTTTGTGTTTATTATGTTGTACAGTTGATATTTTTTTAAATGTCTATGCTAGAATATTATTCCTGTTGTGAAACGCGAGATTTTCTTTTTCTTGAGGTTAGTATAAGAAACATTACCCTTTACTTACTATATGGTCTATTAGTATATAGTATAGAAGTAAAAGTATTGTAAACTAGATGTTTAGATTTTTTTTTTTTCAATTACAGGAAATAAATACCTTCCATGAAAAAAAACTTACACTCTATCTCTTCCAAGTCTGGTTTCCAGTCAAGTCTTAAAAATATATAGTCAAATGTTCATGCTTGCTGTGATTGTTATGCAGGATGTGAAACTGCACTTGACTAGGTTTTGTGTTTGCTGAATGTAAATTATTTTATCTATATGAATGTCTGGGGATTTTACTTCATTTCTTATCAGTGTAATGGCTATTTTGCAACTTCCAAATCTCTTCCATTCATTAGTATGATGCATTATTCTTCTTCTCTTTCCAAAATTAAGGAGGATATATTTATTTTTGATAGAACAACTAAAGTTCAGTTTTAGAGATTTTCACACGCTATGGACAACCACAGTTTTTATTTTCTCATCAACATCAACATCAAGTCAGCCTATGGCCAGAAATAAGGCTGGAAATTGTCAGATCCTGTATTATAAAAGTATTCCTATTTCAGGGGTAGGTAAGATGATTTTCATGTGTACTTCACTGTGTTGGAGAGGGGACATTTTGTTTGTTTGTTTTTAGGTTCAGGATTAACTTCTGGCCGAAATGAGACAAAAATAAAGAAATAAAAGGTAGTGAGGAAATGAATGACACAAACAAAATATGGTGCTTTTGGCTCAGACCCCCATTTGGCTTGATTTGGCCAAAAGCCAATGACTTAATCATCAGTGTATTGTCTGGGATGTATCTTTCTTTAAGTAATTTCCTACAGACTAAAACTTCACATTATCCTTGTTTTATCCCAGTGCAAAATGTGGAAATACTCTGAAGTGTCAAAGCATTTGTAGAATTGGAGAACTATTTCATTCCCAGATGAGCATCATTCCCTGCCATGAGCTCGAGAGTCTCATGATACCTAAGGCTTGATCTCCTGAATGTGCTGAAGTCTTTAGGCAAACTGCCAAATTTCTCAAGTTTTCATTGAGATCAAGGCGAAGTTGGGGCATTTATTTGGAAGGCTCATCTTGTTAATATTTGCATTGTTCTTCCATATACTAAAGTTAAAGGAAATGCTGTCTCCAAATGGAAAGTAATAGTATTCTTTTCTGAAATAGAAATGGCCACATGTTCTAGTACAAACAAAATGCAAATTTCTCAATCAGAATTTCATATTTACAGTGACATTTTTTACTTTTGAAATTCATATCCTTTGTGCATTATTCAGTGAATAATTGTCTGAAAAAGTTTGTTGATATATAATTATTTAGGAAAGTTTGAGCTTCAATATAATATGCAGTTATTTCCATACCTTTTTGATTAAATTTCAATTTGAATAGAAAATGGGCTTGCTAGCCTTCAGAATATATCTGGCATATGGTAGTGAAGTTACTTTTCTTTCTTTTTTTTTTTTTTTTTTGTANNNNTTTTTTTTTTTTTTTTTTTGTGTAATCATGGTATGATTTATGCACAATAAAGACACTGTAATCGTGTTTCTTTTCTTTTTTTTTCCTGTCTACATACCCTTACTGTCTTCAGTAGGATTGCAGAGAAGTAACTGAGGGGAAATCTGGCTCTGTAGTTAATCTTGTGTTGATGTTAGAATATAGTTTTCCTTTCTATGAACATATTGGCTCTGGAATGGTAATTTTTTAAATTATGCTTATTTGTATAACTAACATAAGGAGAAATTATGCTGAGTATCCAAAAGGAGCTGCTGTACTGAGTAAAACATTATCCTATTTTTATATCATCATAATTTTCCAGATTAAATTGTACCTTAAAATATCCTAACAAAAGCAGACCTTTCTGGTTGTTTTGCTTAAGTTCTTTAATTACATTTATGCAAGTAATATTTCCTTTCTGATACTACTCTGATAAACGTGTCACCTAGAATTAATTACAGTATCATAAAGGCTTGCATTCATGATGGAAACATTCCAAAGAAGTAAATTACTTTTAATGTAGTACATGGCTTTTAAGTGTATTTCTGTTTTCATGGCGAAATTCTGCAATTATCAAAGGTGCAAGGAAGTAGAAGTAAATAGAAATATTTATGATCTAATGGCTCAAAGGATTAGAAGCAGGTGAACCATTATGACTTCCTAAGGCTTTACAGACCTGCTGTTCTGAGCAAGTCTTCGGTTTGCCTCTTTGTTGCCTTTCCCAACAGCCTGTCTAATGTTTTGATTCAACAAAGAGTTCAAGCCTGTGCTTAATGTACAAAGAAGTAATTGCATCCTTAAAATTGGTCACATTTTGAAGAGTTCGGTCTGATTTGGTAATCAAATTAGTCTGTCTTTGATAAATGCATTTTCACTGTTCCTGAAACATGTTGCATTGATTGTAGTTTCCTTATGACCTTGCCAAATGATTCGACTGGGCAGACAATGCTGTGTCTTTTAACTTCTGCAGCTCCACATGATTCTACATAGGTAGAGTAATATCCACATTTTTAACACAGTATTATCAGACTACTTTTGATGGTTCTAACACCTCAGGTGTAATTTACTGATGTCTTTTTACAGACGGCAACATCACAGCTCAGAAACCAACCGTGAGCTTCCTGATGGTTTTGTAGCATATAGAGATCAAAGAATTGGTAAAAGATACAGTATCTTCACCACTAAATGTACTGACACCCTCCACTGAAATTCTGTGGGCTATCAATGCATTAGAGAAAACAATGGCTCCAGTTAATAAAACTAAGAAATTCAAATGACAATTTTTTTTTTCTGAAAAAAATGTATTTTGGCTGTTACAGTAGCTAAATTCAACATCAGCTCAGCTTTGCCATGTCAGTAGCTTGGTGATGGATATCTAGATTTCAACACAGCTGGTTGCAAAGGTTGATTTTTGTGAAGGGAGAGAGGTAGAAAAATTAAGATTTGATGCCATCAAAGTATAAAACCCTTTTTAGAACTTTGATTAAAAGTGAATATTGATGAGTTTCTTGTCAGAAGTCAGTGGCTTTCCTATACCTTAATTTTTTTTTCCTCTGAACAGGAGCAACACAGCACAAAACATCATTTAGGTGGAAGATACTTAAATATTCTTTGTATGAGATTGCACTGTAGCTAACTAAACTAAAAGTGACTGTGAAAGGGGGTGTGTCATATTCCACATATGGGATATATAACATCCCTTCCTTCACCAAAATGGCATGAAGTGTTTTCTAAATACATTTAAATGTATGAAACTTGAAAATTGGATCATTCTGTTTTACATCAGTCTTCTACAGTTCCCATTTTGAGTAGATGTTTCATGGTTCTCTAGAAGAAAAGGAAGCACATTCGTTTGTGCATCTTCATATTGGTGATGGCACACTGAAGAAAGAAATGGTTTGATCAAAGTTGGGTGGTTTTAGCAAAACAGAAAACAGTGGGTCTTCCTGTGTTAGCTGAAACAAGCAGGTGTGGAACCAATTTATTGTGCATAATTTCTTCCAGTCTCTGCTGAAAAAACTGAATCTTTCAAACACTTTAGATATGGAGTAAATAAGGATATTTTTAGTATATTTTGATTTTCTGTAGAGTTCACTCAAATCAGGCATTCAAATGCAAAGTCCAGCACTTGACAGCTTATAGATTTTTGAGACTCTCTAGGAGATTGTGAATAAAGTCTAAAAGCAGCTACTAAGCTATACTGATGCATAAACATTGTTTTGTCATGAGAGGAACAGAAAGTCTGTGACATAAATGTTTTTTAAATTTAATGATCTCTTTAGTATTTTTATTTTCTGTGTTTATTAATTTGTATGTAGCATTAGTCAAAATTTGCTGGAAACCACGTCTTTGAGACTTCTACTCTAAAAATAGTTGTTATTCTATAAAATTCAATATTAAATATGATTACATTCAGATATTTCTTTAGATAAATTGTTTCATAAGGAGGGTAGTAGAAACAACTTTAAAAAATTTTGTATTGTCTCTTGTGTACTAGTAAAATATATTTACCTTTGGTATCCTATAGTCTACTGTAAAATAAAGCTAGCCAAGCTGGCAAGACCTAATGTACTGTTTTATGGTAAATACACTTGCATGGTCATTTTTGTATGCCCAGTTTGTAACCTGAAGTGTGGCAGACATTGACAACCTACACACTGGAAATTTAGACAATTAATTGTAATAATTGTACACTCCAGTTGCGTACCAATGCTCGCTCACCCTTCCTCTGGAGAAAGAGTTTAGTGCATCTCTAGGATATATATGTGTATCTTTAGAAGTAGGTGGTTCACATTTTTGTAAACACTGCCCAGTTTGACACCTTGTATAGGACTTAGTTTTAAGAATATACTCAGCTTTCAGAGTCTAGAAATAACACACAGTGGGCTTAGGGTGCCGCTGAAAACTGAAGCATTGGGTGTCTCTATTTAGGCTTTATAAGCTATGTAAATACTACTACATGCATTCTTTAAATTCAATAAATTCAGACTACACATTAGCAATTGGTTTTTTTTATTATTGTTGTTTTTAACAGGTATAAATATTTCTCTATTTTGACACATTTCTAAGATCTAAATTTCTTTAAAAAAAGGTGTCTGAGGAGATGAATATTTTTTCCTTTTAAAAATGTCTTTGTCTTTTTTGTCAGGCAAGAACTATTTTCTCTAGAAATGAGTTTTGAACAATGAGACTGCTTCTGCCTATTGCAGATTTTTTTCTTTAATACATTAGTCTAGACTGACTCAAGTGCCCTATATTTTACCAACCAGGGGCAGTATATACAATGGTTAATTTAAGACTTGGTGCATGGTATTTGGTTTTTGTGATGTTGTCAGATTGAATATAGACAGCTACTTTTCTATTCTTTGGCATGTAGTTTGATACTTTCTCCCTTATTCAGTCATGTAAGTTTCAAAAATTGTGTGGAAATTGAGTATCATAGGAGCTTCTGCTTCTCTTCCAAATTTGAATGAAATGCAATTTAGAGGTCATTATGAAAAGACAGGCAGATGAACATGTGAGCAGATAACTGAGTAAAATTTGTTTCTTTCAGAAACCAGACTGTAAATAGAAATCTCCTAAAGCTTACTGGGATATAGGAAAGAATCATGGCTAGTTGACCATAGAGGAGGTGCACAAATTGTGTAATAAATATCTTCAACCTATGTGATGGAAGTGTATGTCACTTTAATCTATCACTCACTCACCTTAATGAATTTATCTCAATATATCCTTCTGAAAGAGGGAAATGGTATTCCTCTTTTATTTCTTCTGGACAAGCCTGGCACCAGAAGGTCTGCAGTTTCTTTTAATCTCAGTCTTTTAATCAGATTCAGAATAAAATAAAACACAAAATATATTATTCTGATTTAGTGCAATGCTGTAGTAGTAGTAAAATAAAATGTAGTTCTTAATTTTAGCCATTTCTCAAATAAGGGTAATAGTGTCTTTTTGACTTCATTAAATGAAATAAAAAAGCCTCTGAGAGATTCTGAAATTAATCACCCTAATAATGTTGCACTACATCTTAACATTTAATGGGACTCTTAAAAAAATCATTCTTTAAATGTATTTCCTAGGAGAATCTCTCTGGCCACACCCCGACAACTTTATAAATCCTCCAACATGACTCAGCGCTGGCAGAGACGGGAGATATCTAACTTTGAATACTTGATGTTCCTTAATACTATAGCAGGTAAGGCTTCTGGCTCTTTAATCCTTCGTAATATGTTTATGTTTGTCAAAGTCTTAAGCACCGTGACTTGATAGAATACATTTATCCCTCTAGAATTCAGCTGCAGCTTTGTGATATATTCTGAAACACACACACATTAAATTTTATCAGAAAATGCACAACCTATCACGGAGACTTTAGATTCACTATTGCTGTGAAGGCTGTTTCTTGCTCCCCTTCTGCCATTTCCTCTGCTGACAGCTTTGTCTGAAGCTTTATTAGAGTCAACAAACCATTGCCAGAGAGTGTCTGGAAATAATAATGGGAAAATGTAATTTCGCTACTTCATCATTCTCAGCAACAGCAACTAGACAGCAGAATAACAACAGTATTCGGCCTAGTACAGATGTCACCTGGATTGTGGTATGATTAGATTACAGCATCTTTTCTCATTTAGTTCTTTGAGATGAAATATAATATCAGATTAGGTATTTAAAATGAGAAATAACTGCCATAGACATACATTTGTTATTGGCAAAAGAAGAGCTTTTCTGGCAGTTGTCATTAATTAAGCATTCAGGAAGCTATTATTCCTTTCACCTTTCCCTCTTCTATGTGTTAACTCCAGTGTTAATTTTAAATGTAAAAAGCAGCAGTTTTCTACACCATATACAGAGATTTCCAGGCGGTTGTCTACTATTATGATTCCTGCCTGTAGCACACATGCTGCTTATGAACCTGCCTGTGGAGAGTCTCATACAGACATTTCACTTCAGTGAGCTTTAATTTGAAACCCAAATTAAATTCCACCAGACATCACTTTGTACTCCAGTGTTACAACTCTGATCTTTACTTGGTCCTGACTTTTATGCTCGAGGTTATCCTCAGGCCAGAGGTAAGACATTTGTAAGTGTGAAACCCAAAGGTAGCGCTCGTTATGCAGACCAGTCTGAGGACAGTCACTGCGTTCTTCCCAGTAGGGCAGTGGCGGAATTCAGGAGCTGTCAAACTCACTTGCTTTGAACCCTCAGGCTTTGGCCTCTGTGCTTAGATGGTAGTCATCTTCCATACATCCAGTCTTATGGATGTTAATAAATGTGTCGTCAACTTAGCCCAGTGTGATACAGAAGTGTTACCACTGAACAGTTGGAAATCTGAGGGCATGTTTACCTTGTGCAGTGGAGCAAAAAGCAGAATCCCTGAAACTACTGGAGATCTGGGCTGGAAAGTCCATATGGTGAAGTCCAATGCAGGCTCACCAGCCTTGGTTCCCAAGGATTATAGCTGCAGTCCTGCAGATCTCTGCTGGAGGGAGGAGCCCTGCTGAGCGTTTATTGCCTCTGGTGCAATGCCAGGAGAATGCCGCTATCCTGCTTCTGAACATTGCCCTGTCTCCAGCTGCTTTGTGCCTCTCACACATCCGCTGCCCTTCTAGTGGTGAGGAAATACAGGCAGACCCTTGCCGGCTCCCTGGCTGCCTCACCCAGACTTGGAGGATTTACTGAAGAACTGGGAAGTTAGCCTAGGTCCCCTCAGTCCTTGTCCAATACATTATCCACAGAACTGTCCTTCGCTTGTAATTTCCTTTTTATGTATTCATTTCTTCTGTAAGCAGTGAATTTAAGCTCTTTAAATGAGAATGGACAAGAGATAAGCCATTTTTTAACAAATTATTATTTTATTTTTAATCGGTTTAAAACACCAAGGTCATTATTTTTTAGGTACCTCACCAAAGCATCCAAACCTGGACGACAGCATTATGTCTGGAGTCAATTAGGAATTTCAGTAACATTTACACTAAAATATCTATCAGTTAGCAAGCTTCAGCCTGAAGAGATTCCTTCACAGTATCTCAGAGGTCTCAAGAGAAATATTTTTTGACCTGTCGTTTGATACTAGTACTGCTGGCCAGGCTTTATAGCCAAACACTTGGAGTGGTTGCACAAGACAGGTTTCTCTTAAGGTAATTTAGTGTCACTCATCTGCCTTATAACAGGATGGCTTGATATTAGCATTCCAGGTTCCACCTACTATGGCTGAGGTTTGAAGGATTGCTGACTAATTGTTATTTTTGGTGTGTATCTACGAATTTGTGTCCTATTTGGAAAAGCAGTTTGGTCATTATCCCTAGGAGTGTCTCTGTCTGACTCAAAACATTTAATTTCTAGCAGATTTATTGGTATCAGTCTCTTACAGGTAAATCTCATTTGTTCATGTAATCTTATTTATTAATTGCGTAGGATGCCTTGCTCATTGCATAGCATTGTCTACCATCTTATAAGATTTTTCAGCAGTACGTGATTAAAAAAAAATTAGAACAAAATTTGTCCTTGGTAGCTGACCTTGCTGGTGACACACACAAAACCTTTTCTGAAAATAACGTCAGAGAATGAAAACCAACTAAAACCCAACAGGCAATTCTACACATGACAATAAGCTCTTTATTCCAGTTTGGAAAAAAACCCAAAGTTTTCCAACTTTTTGATAGAAGCAAAAAATCCCCTCAAGCTATTTTTTGGAAGATCACCCATGTTTTGTAGTTTTAATCAAGTCTGCACTTCGTCTAGAAAGTTCACTACCAAAAACTCGGGAAATACTTGGGGATATTTGCAAAGAATCTCCTCATAAAGTTCCTGGCAATCCAGAAACCCACCCACAACAGAGTGCACATGAGCTCAAAGTCCAGTCATGGGGGAGAAAGCTCCGAAAAAGAAATGTATGGTTGAAAGTCTAGAAGTTCTCACATTCCCAAGCTGATCCTGGCTCCACCATTGTATGGCACTGTACCACCAGGGCCTGAGACCTGGGAAACTGCAGGGTTGAGAGCTGTGAGGCAGCCTGAATGACACCACTACTTTTACAGCTGTGCCTGTATTTCTGTAAGTCTTCTTGAAAGGTTTTCCTCAAAAATATTTCCCTTACAACGAAGAGGTGTTTTCTGATGAAGCACTAACAAAATTAATAACTCTACCAGAAATACAGTACTGGAAGTAAAGAACCTCTACTAACTTGTTGCCCTGGTTTTGATAACAACTGTTATCTACACTGTTTGATAACTCTCCAAGCACACCTGCATTAAACAGACACAAAATCTTATATGCACTGCAGATAGGACCCTCAGGAGTCAGAAGAAAATGCAGAATTTTCTATTTTGTACACAAAAATAGAGTACTGAATATACTTGTGACCTCCTTTCCTAAGTAAAGAAGTATTTTCTTTTCTTTCTTCTTGGAAATCCAATTTCCAATTAGAGTCCTAATTATACTCTTTTGTAATGAGATTCCATAAGAAATATTTCCTTATAAGTTGCAACTTCTTTGCCAGTAATTGTTAGTGTAGCAGCGATGACCTAGTTTTAGAATACAACCGTTTATTTAAGCGGCATCTTATTCTCTAACAGTATTATTGNAGAATAAATGCTTTTGGGCACATCTTACACTGTAACCTAGGACAGCTATTGAGAAATATATCCATCCATTTTTTTTTTTTTGATTCATGTTGCCATTAAGCTCCTACTGGTTTATTCAGCAAATCTGAGCTGTAGCTTAGTCAGAAACACCGAGGTTTGACACTTAAGAATTGTGGATTATCTGCTGGTAAGTAGGTGATAAGTAAGGTCGCTTCACTATTTTTTCTTCTCATCCAAATAGAGATCCACTAACAAAGTGGTTTAGTACATCTTTTGCCCATTCTTTGTAGCTTCCCTTTTTTTCTTACAATGATGCTTAATTAGTCTCTAGCCCTCTACAAAAGAGTGAGAAAGCACTCATGTTTTCTTGTGATCCTTCTCTGAAATTACACAAGAAGCAGTAGCCTTGGAAGAGAGAAGTTCAGAAGTGAGGGTTCTGTCACCGGCTTATTTCTCTCATTGTGACATCATGCAGCTGGGTCCTTTCCCACAAGAAGTCCTTTGCCTGTTTGTTAATACTGTTAATTACACAGACTGGTTGGTCTCTGTATAACAGAACCACTGAAATAAGTATATTAATCTCTTCTTAAATCTCTCCCTGGTTTGCTGGTATGTCAGTCCTGAGAAGCATGGCCCCTGACTGTTCTATATGTTCTTAATATTTGAAGTATGCTCTTGGAAAAAATCCATTGTTCTATGGCATTTTCTTTGATTCTTACATCATCCTATTACCCACTCTGAAACATTGCCATTCTTCATTTTTAGTTTAACTCTTTCTGCTGTAATCTGTGCTCATGACTTAATAACTATGTCAGCTCTCAAAGATCTCTCTTTCTAGATCATTTCCTATCCAAGTATATGTGATTGCTGGCACTTGCATTGTCCTGATGTCTCATTTGTGAAAAACGAAGTTCAC